>PIJE02001320.1:0-49069 GCA_002895965.2 Coryphaenoides rupestris
CTCTACTGTAGTCCTCAAGCCTCTACTGTAGTCACCAAGACTCTACTGTAGTCCTCAAGACTCTACTGTAGTCCTCAAGACTCTACTGTAGTCACCAAGACTCTACTGTAGTCCTCAAGCCTCTACTGTAGTCACCAAGACTCTACTGTAGTCACCAAGACTCTACTGTAGTCCTCAAGACTCTACTGTAGTCACCAAGACTCTACTGTAGTCACCAAGACGCTACTGTAGTCACCAATCCTCTACTGTAGTCCTCAAGACTCTACTGTAGTCACCAAGACTCTACTGTAGTCCTCAAGACTCTACTGTAGTCACCAAGCCTCTACTGTAGTCACCAAGCCTCTACTGTAGTCATCAATCCTCTACTGTAGTCCTCAAGACTCTACTGTAGTCCTCAAGACTCTACTGTAGTCCTCAAGACTCTACTGTAGTCACCAAGCCTCTACTGTAGTCCTCAAGACTCTACTATAGTCACCAAGACTCTACTATAGTCCTCAAGACTCTCCTCAATAGTATGTCGTACAGTTAGTACCTTCTCTCTACACATTTGGGTGGAGACCCCGTGCAGGTGGAGGTATATGTAGTATTATATGTAGTATTATATGTAGTACTAGTACCTTCTTTCTACACAGTTGGGTGGAGACCTCGTGCAGGTGTATGTAGTATTATATGTAGTACTAGTACCTTCTCTCTACACAGTTGGGTGGAGACCTCGTGCAGGTGGAGGTATATGTAGTATTATATATAGTATTATATGTAGTAATAGTACCTTCTCTCTACACAGTTGGGTGGAGACCTCGTGCAGGTGGAGGTATATGTAGTATTATATGTAGTATTATATGTAGTACTAGTACCTTCTCTCTACACAGTTGGGTGGAGACCTCGTGCAGGTGTATGTAGTATTATATGTAGTACTAGTACCTTCTCTCTACACAGTTGGGTGGAGACCTCGTGCAGGTGGAGGTATATGTAGTATTATATATAGTATTATATGTAGTAATAGTACCTTCTCTCTACACAGTTGGGTGGAGACCTCGTGCAGGTGGAGGTAGTCGCGTAGCTCCTTCACTTTCAGCTTCATCAGCTCGGCGGGCACAAGCAGGTTACCGTAGAAACGCTGGCAGGTGTGGCAGAGGCGGGGCCTGGGGTCCGTCTGGGCGGAGCAACTGCTGCAGTAATCCTTCTTACAGTCCACACACACATGCTGAGAGAGAGAGAGAGAGAGAGAGAGAGAGAGAGAGAGAGTACTGATGTCACAGACTGACTTACTGACATCACAGACTGACTGTACTGATATCACAGACTGACTGTACTGACATCACAGACTGACTGTACTGACATCACAGACTGACTGTACTGACATCACAGACTGACTGTACTGATATCACAGACTGACTGTACTGACATCACAGACTGACTGTACTGACATCACAGACTGACTGTACTGACATCACAGACTGACTGTACTGACATCACAGACTGACTGTACTGACATCACAGACTGACTGTACTGACATCACAGACTGACCGTACTGACATCACAGACTGACTGTACTGACATCACAGACTGACTGTACTGACATCACAGACTGACCGTACTGACATCACAGACTGACTGTACTGACATCACAGACTGACTGTACTGACATCACAGACTGACTGTACTGACATCACAGACTGACTGTACTGACATCACAGACTGACTGTACTGACATCACAGACTGACTGTACTGACATCACAGACTGACTGTACTGATATCACAGACTGACTGTACTGACATCACAGACTGACTGTACTGACATCACAGACTGACTGTACTGACATCACAGACTGACCGTACTGACATCACAGACTGACTGTACTGACATCACAGACTGACTCGTACTGACATCACAGACTGACTGTACTGACATCACAGACTGACTGTACTGACATCACAGACTGACTGTACTGACATCACAGACTGACTCGTACTGACATCACAGACTGACTGTACTGATATCACAGACTGACTGTACTGATGTCACAGACAGACTGTACTGATTTAACAGTCCAGTCCAGAGTCCCTTTATGAGTATTGTTTTCCGTGTATTTATACTGCGTTGGAAAGGAGCGAAGTTCACTAAGGAATATTGATTAAGTCTTTATTGCTGCAGAGACAGAACCTCTAGCAGGGGAACACAGTACTACTAGTAGCACATAGTACTACTGACACAGTATCACCTTACTACATGGAGTACTACACACAGTACTAACATAGTGTTGCAGAGTAGTACACAGTACTAACATGTACCATAGTAGGCTGCCTGGATATACATAGGATGTCACTGGATAATGCTTTAAATTAATTATTAGTACACAGTCTCTCTCTCTCTCTCTCTCTCTCTCTCTCTCTCTCTCTCTCTCTCTCTCTCCTCTCTCTCTCTCTCTCTCTCTCTCTGATCCTATGCAGAGTAATAGTACATTTCCATTGTCTATTTTTAGAACATATAGGCACATATTATACACATGCAGTATGGTAATATAATGTGTGTGTGTGTGTGTGTGTCAGGTCCATGTGGTCCTGCTGCAGCTGGGCGTGTGTGGATGAAGCTCCGCCCCCTGATCCCACCCCCGGGGGGCGGTGCCAGCAGGCCTACACCAACTCTGGCTACAGCAGCCAGCCCTCGGCCAATCAGCAGGCCAGCTGTCAGGCCTGTGGCCACGGGTTCCACACCCTCGCCCGCAAGGTAACCATGGAGACGCTCACCCTCATCCATTAACCAGCGCCTCAAGTGGAAGTGAACCCTCAGCTTCAGGTCCCGTTCCCCACACTATTGGACCATTTTAAAAAGCCTTTTTGGCTTAGAGTTGTAGGAAGGAGGGGGGAGGAGTTATTGCCATGGTTACAACCAGCATTATCTCCATGGTTACGACTAGTGTTATCTCCATGGTTACGACTAGCGTTATCCCCATGGTTACGACTAGCGTTATCCCCATGGTTACGACTAGCGTTATCCCCATGGTTACGACCAGCGTTATCTCCATGGTTACGACTAGCATTTACGAGTTCTAGATATGTGGAGACATTTTTCGTGGTTAAATCTGATTGGCCAGGCATCATATATCATGTATCTTTAATTTATTCAGCTCACTAATGCCAACCTCATAGTCAGTCTCTCTCTCTCTCTCTCTCTCTCTCTCTCTGTTCTCTCTCTCTCTCTCTCTCTCTCTCTCTCTCTCTCTCTCTCTGTCTCTCTCTCTCTCTCTCTCTCTCAGCATGTGTGTGTGGACTGTAAGAAGGATTACTGCAGCAGTTGCTCCGCCCAGACGGACCCCGTCGCTTCTGCATGATGCAGTCTGTGATGTCAGTACAGTCAGTCTGTGATGTCAGTACAGTCAGTCTGTGACATCAGTACAGTCAGTCTGTGATGTCAGTACGGTCAGTCTGTGATGTCAGTACAGTCAGTCTGTGATGTCAGTACAGTCAGTCTGTGATGTCAGTACAGTCAGTCTGTGATGTCAGTACAGTCAGTCTGTGATGTCAGTACGGTCAGTCTGTGATGTCAGTACAGTCAGTCTGTGATGTCAGTACGGTCAGTCTGTGATATCAGTACAGTTAGTCTGTGACGTCAGTACAGTCAGTCTGTGATGTCAGTACGGTCAGTCTGTGATGTCTGTAGTCAGTCTGTGACGTCTGTACAGTCAGTCTGTGACGTCTGTACGGACCAACTGTTGATGATAATGTGTATAACTTTATAAAGATGTGTTCTAACTCTGTATGACGTGTACTCTAACAGGTAGTACACAGGTGAGCAGTACTGCAGCTCAGGGAGGTAGTAATATTTGTTCAAGTACATGTTAGTGTGTCAGGATGTGTTACTTTAATAAGTCAATACATCAATAAATCAATAAAGCAATAAAGCAGCGGTCTAACCTGAGCGACCAGGACCCGTCGGACCAGGAGCCGGACCAGGACCCGTCGGACCAGGACCCGTCGGACCAGGAGCCTTCTGGACCAGGAGCCTTCTGGACCAGGAACCGTCTGGTCCCAGTTACTAGACTAGTCCACGGGGCTTCATCAACGACTTCACAAGTACACTAGTACTACTACTAGTACTACCAGTACTACTACCAGTACTAGTACTACTGTATTCTGCGTGAGGTCCGAACAGCAGAAAGTTCATCAAACTTTAAAAAAACAACATTTGTGTTGCTGAGTTCAACCAGGAAGTTAGACGAGACTCCTCCTCCTCCCTGGACACGCCCCCTGGTGGCCGACAGCAGCACGACAGACTCCTCCTCCTCCTCACGGGACACGCCCCCTGGCGGCCGACAGCAGCACGACAGACTCCTCCTCCTCCTCCTGGGACACGCCCCCTGGCCGCCGACAGCACTGCACCATACAGGTGTTCCCTAACTAGTTACCTGGAGACAGTTACCTGGAGACAGTTCCCTAACTAGTTACCTGGAGACAGTTACCTGGAGACAGTTCCCTAACTAGTTACCTGGAGACAGTTACCTGGAGACAGTTCCCTAACTAGTTACCTGGAGACAGTTACCTGGAGACAGTTCCCTAACTAGTTACCTGGAGACAATTCCTTAACTAGTTACCTGGAGACAGTTCCCTAACTAGTTACCTGGAGACAGTTACCTAACTAGTTACCTGGAGACAGTTCCCTAACTAGTTACCTGGAGACAATTCCTTAACTAGTTACCTGGAGACAGTTCCCTAACTAGTTACCTGGAGACAGTTCCCTAACTAGTTACCTGGAGACAGTTACCTGGAGACAGTTCCCTAACTAGTTACCTGGAGACAGTTACCTGGAGACAGTTCCCTAACTAGTTACCTGGAGACAGTTACCTGGAGACAGTTCCCTAACTAGTTACCTGGAGACAGTTCCTTAACTAGTTACCTGGAGACAGTTCCTAACTAGTTACCTGGAGACAGTTACCTAACTAGTTACCTGGAGACAGTTCCCTAACTAGTTACCTGGAGACAGTTCCCTAACTAGTTACCTGGAGACATACTAGTTACCTGGAGACAGTTCCCTAACTAGTTACCTGGAGACAGTTCCCTAACTAGTTACCTGGAGACAGTTCCCTAACTAGTTACCTGGAGACAGTTACCTGGAGACAGTTCCCTAACTAGTTACCTGGAGACAGTTCCTTAACTAGTTACCTGGAGACAGTTACCTGGAGACAGTTCCCTAACTAGTTACCTGGAGACAGTTCCCTAACTAGTTATCTGGAGACAGTTACATGGAGACAGTTCCCTAACTAGCTACCTGGAGACAGTTACCTGGAGACAGTTACATAACTAGTTACCTGGAGACAGTTCCCTAACTAGTTACCTGGAGACAGTTCCCTAACTAGTTATCTGGAGACAGTTACATGGAGACAGTTCCCTAACTAGCTACCTGGAGACAGTTACCTGGAGACAGTTACATAACTAGTTACCTGGAGACAGTTACCTAACTAGTTACCTGGAGACAGTTCCCTAACTAGTTACCTGGAGACAGTTCCCTAACTAGTTACCTGGAGACAGTTCCCTAACTAGTTACCTGGAGACAGTTACCTGGAGACAGTTCCCTAACTAGTTACCTGGAGACAATTCCTTAACTAGTTACCTGGAGACAGTTCCCTAACTAGTTACCTGGAGACAGTTACCTAACTAGTTACCTGGAGACAGTTCCCTAACTAGTTACCTGGAGACAGTTCCCTAACTAGTTATCTGGAGTTCCCTAACTAGTTACCTGGAGACAGTTACCTAACTAGTTACCTGGAGTTCCCTAACTAGTTACCTGGAGACAATTACCTAACTAGTTATCTGGAGTTCCCTAACTAGTTATCTGGAGTTCCCTAACTAGTTACCTGGAGTTACCTAACTAGTTACCTGGAGTTCCCCAACTAGTTACCTGGAGTTACCTAACTAGTTACCTGGAGATAGTTACCTGGAGTTCCCCAACTAGTTACCTGGAGTTACCTGCAGTTCCCCAACTAGTTACCTAGAAACTTACCTAGAGTCACACAGATACCTTCACTAGTTACCCATGTAACTTGTATAGCCATCTACAACTATAAGCTATATAATTAGTTAACTAGTTCAACTACATTATCAAGATATGTATAGACTAGTTACATACCTAGAAAGGGTATAGTAGGTATTAGTAACAATGACATCTGTAACTAGTCACATGTAGTTCTTAGTAACCTACACAGCTAGTCGCCTACATTAGTTACAGCCATGAAGTTACCTTTAGAAGTACACATGCATAACCAGCTCTACTCGAGATTTAAATGACCTCTTCTGTCCTAGACCCTCAGTCACCTTGGTTACGAGAAGTACGATCAATACAGAAGAACGATCAGATCAATATAGAAGAACGATCAATATAGAAGAACGATCAATATAGAAGTACGATCAATATAGAAGAACGATCAATATAGAAGTACGATCAATATAGAAGAACGATCAATATAGAAGTACGATCAATATAGAACGATCAATATAGAAGAACGATCAATATAGAAGAACGATCAATATAGAAGTACGATCAATATAGAAGAACGATCAATATAGAACGATCAATATAGAAGAACGATCAATATAGAAGAACGATCAATATAGAACGATCAATACAGAAGAACGATCAATATAGAAGTACGATCAATATAGAAGAACGATCAATATAGAACGATCAATATAGAAGAACGATCAATATAGAACGATCAATACAGAAGAACGATCAATATAGAAGAACGATCAATATAGAAGCGATCAATATAGAAGAACGATCAATATAGAACGATCAATACAGAAGAACGATCAATATAGAAGTACGATCAATATAGAAGAACGATCAATACAGAAGAACGATCAATATAGAAGAACGATCAATACAGAAGAACGATCAATATAGAAGTACGATCAATATAGAAGAACGATCAATATAGAAGTACCGATCAATACAGAAGAACGATCAATATAGAAGTACGATCAATATAGAAGAACGATCAATATAGAAGAACGATCAATATAGAAGAACGATCAATATAGAAGATAACGATCAATATAGAACGATCAATACAGAAGAACGATCAATATAGAAGTACGATCAATATAGAAGAACGATCAATATAGAAGTACGATCAATATAGAAGAACGATCAATATAGAACGATCAATACAGAAGAACGATCAATATAGAAGAACGATCAATATAGAAGAACGATCAATATAGAACGATCAATACAGAAGAACGATCAATATAGAAGAACGATCAATATAGAAGTACGATCAAATATAGAACGATCAATATAGAAGAACGATCAATATAGAAGTACGATCAATAAGACAGAACGATCAATATAGAAGTACGATCAATATAGAAGTACGATCAATATAGAAGAACGATCAATATAGAAGAACGATCAATATAGAACGATCAATACAGAAGAACGATCAATATAGAAGAACGATCAATATAGAAGTACGATCAATATAGAACGATCAATACAGAAGAACGATCAATATAGAAGTACGATCAATATAGAAGAACGATCAATATAGAAGAACGATCAATACAGAAGAACGATCAATATAGAAGAACGATCAATATAGAAGAACGAACGATCAATGTAGAACGATCAATATAGAAGAACGATCAATATAGAAGTACGATCAATACAGAAGAACGATCAATACAGAAGTACGATCAATACAGAAGAACGATCAATATAGAAGTACGATCAATATAGAAGTACGATCAATATAGAACGATCAATACAGAAGTACGATCAATACAGAAGAACGATCAATACAGAAGTACGATCAATACAGAAGAACGATCAATATAGAAGTACGATCAATATAGAAGTGCGATCAATATAGAAGTGCGATCAATATAGAAGAACGATCAATATAGAAGTACGATCAATATAGAAGAACGATCAATATAGAAGTACGATCAATACAGAAGAACGATCAATATAGAAGTACAATCAATATAGAAGTACAATCAATATAGAAGAGCGATCAATACAGAAGTACAATCAATATAGAAGAACGATCAATACAGAAGAGCGATCAATACAGAAGTGCGATCAATATAGAAGAACGATCAATATAGAAGTACGATCAATACAGAAGAGCGATCAATACAGAAGTGCGATCAATATAGAATAACGATCAATATAGAAGTACGATCAATACAGAAGAACGATCAATATAGAAGAACGATCAATATAGAAGTGCGATCAATATAGAAGAACGATCAATACAGAAGTGCGATCAATATAGAAGTACGATCAATATAGAAGAACGATCAATATAGAAGTGCGATCAATATAGAAGAACGATCAATATAGAAGAGCGATCAATATAGAAGTACGATCAATATAGAAGTACGATCAATACAGAAGAACGATCAATATAGAAGTACGATCAATACAGAAGAACGATCAATATAGAAGTACGATCAATACAGAAGAACGATCAATATAGAAGTGCGATCAATATAGAAGTACGATCAATACAGAAGAACGATCAATATAGAAGTACGATCAATACAGAAGTACGATCAATACAGAAGAACGATCAATATAGAAGTACGATCAATATAGAAGTACGATCAATATAGAACGATCAATACAGAAGTACGATCAATACAGAAGAACGATCAATACAGAAGTACGATCAATATAGAAGAACGATCAATATAGAAGTACGATCAATACAGAAGAACGATCAATACAGAAGAACGATCAATACAGAAGAACGATCAATATAGAAGTACGATCAATATAGAAGAACGATCAATATAGAAGTACGATCAATACAGAAGAACGATCAATATAGAAGTACAATCAATATAGAAGTACAATCAATATAGAAGAGCGATCAATACAGAAGTACAATCAATATAGAAGAACGATCAATACAGAAGAGCGATCAATACAGAAGTGCGATCAATATAGAAGAACGATCAATATAGAAGTACGATCAATACAGAAGAACGATCAATATAGAAGTACGATAGCGATCAATATAGAAGTACGATCAATACAGAAGAACGATCAATATAGAAGTACGATCAATACAGAAGAACAATATAGAAGATACGATCAATATAGAAGTGCGATCAATACAGAAGAACGATCAATATAGAAGAGCGATCAATATAGAAGTACGATCAATACAGAAGAACGATCAATATAGAAGTACGATCAATATAGAAGTACGATCAATATAGAAGAACGATCAATATAGAAGTACGATCAATACAGAAGAACGATCAATACAGAAGAACGATCAATATAGAAGAAGATCAATATAGAAGTACGATCAATATAGAAGCGATCAATATAGAAGAACGATCAATATAGAAGTACGATCAATATAGAAGAACGATCAATATAGAAGTACGATCAATACAGAAGAACGATCAATATAGAAGAACGATCAATATAGAAGTACGATCAATATAGAAGAACGATCAATATAGAAGTACGATCAATATAGAAGAACGATCAATATAGAAGTACGATCAATACAGAAGAACGATCAATATAGAAGTACGATCAATACAGAAGAACGATCAATATAGAAGAACGATCAATATAGAAGTACGATCAATATAGAAGTACGATCAATATAGAAGAACGATCAATATAGAAGCGATCAATACAGAAGTACGATCAATATAGAAGACGATCAATATAGAAGAACGATCAATATAGAAGTGCGATCAATACAGAAGAACGATCAATATAGAAGTACGATCAATATAGAAGAACGATCAATATAGAAGTACGATCAATATAGAAGTACGATCAATACAGAAGTACGATCAATATAGAAGAACGATCAATAAGTTGTAAACCCGCTAGAAAATGAAACTCCATTTACGGGGTGCACTCTATATGTAGCCGTGGACTTACTTAAGCGGTAGACTCAATAAGTTGTACCGTGAAATGACACTCATTTACGGGGTGCACTCATATATGTAGCCGGGGTGGCCGAGTGGTAATCACACGACGCCCACACACGGACACCTACGGAACACACACAGACCCCCAGAGCTCAGAGCTCCAGAGCACCCAGACATACAGACCTCCAGACATCCAGACACCAGACAATCCAGAGATCCAGACAATTCCAGAGACCCAGAGACCAGACCCAGACACCCAGACATCCAGAGCTCCAGACTCCAAGACAATCCAGACATCCAGAACATCATAAAGAGACACAGAAGACCAGAGTCCAGAAGATCCAGAGATCCAGAGCTCCAGACATCCAGAGACCCAGAGACCCAGAGCTCCAGAGATCCAGAGATCCAGACATCCAGAGATCCAGACATCCAGAGATCCAGACATCCAGAGACCCAGACATCCAAGAGCTCCAGACATCCAGAGACCCAGAGACCCAGACATCCAGAGATCCAGACATCCAGACATCCAGACATCCAGAACAGAGACCCAGAGACCCAGAGACCCAGAGCTCCAGAGATCCAGAGATCCAGACATCCAGACATCCAGAGACCCAGAGACCCAGAGACCCAGAGCTCCAGAGATCCAGACATCCAGACATCCAGACATCCAGACATCCAGAGACCCAGAGAACCAGAGCTCCAGAGATCCAGACATCCAGAGACCCAGAGACCCAGAGCTCCAGAGATCCAGAGATCCAGAGATCCAGACATCCAGACATCCAGACATCCAGACATCCAGAGACCCAGAGCTCCAGAGATCCAGACATCCAGAGACCCAGAGACCCAGAGCTCCAGAGCTCCAGAGATCCAGAGATCCAGACATCCAGACATCCAGACATCCAGACATCCAGAGACCCAGAGACCCAGAGACCCAGAGCTCCAGAGACCAAGACACCCAGACACCCAGACATCCAGACATCCAGAGACCCAGAGACCCAGAGACCCAGAGCTCCAGAGATCCAGACATCCAGAGACCCAGAGCTCCAAATCTCCAGAGCTCCAGAGATCCAGAGATCCAGACATCCAGACATCCAGACATCCAGAGACCCAGAGACCCAGAGCTCCAGAGCTCCAGAGATCCAGAGCTCCAGAGATCCAGACATCCAGAGACCCAGAGACCCAGAGACCCAGAGCTCCAGAGATCCAGACATCCAGACATCCAGACATCCAGACATCCAGACATCCAGAGACCCAGAGACCCAGAGACCCAGAGCTCCAGAGATCCAGACATCCAGACATCCAGAGACCCAGAGACCCAGAGCTCCAGAGCTCCAGAGATCCAGAGATCCAGACATCCAGACATCCAGACATCCAGAGACCCAGAGACCCAGAGACCCAGAGACCCAGAGCTCCAGAGATCCAGACATCCAGACATCCAGAGACCCAGAGACCCAGAGACCCAGAGCTCCAGAGATCCAGACATCCAGACATCCAGACATCCAGACATCCAGAGACCCAGAGCTCCAGAGATCCAGACATCCAGAGACCCAGAGACCCAGAGCTCCAGAGATCCAGAGATCCAGAGATCCAGACATCCAGACATCCAGACATCCAGACATCCAGAGACCCAGAGCTCCAGAGATCCAGACATCCAGAGACCCAGAGACCCAGAGCTCCAGAGCTCCAGAGATCCAGAGATCCAGACATCCAGACATCCAGACATCCAGACATCCAGAGACCCAGAGACCCAGAGACCCAGAGCTCCAGAGACCAAGTCACCCAGACACCCAGACATCCAGACATCCAGAGACCCAGAGACCCAGAGACCCAGAGCTCCAGAGATCCAGACATCCAGAGACCCAGAGCTCCAGAGCTCCAGAGCTCCAGAGATCCAGAGATCCAGACATCCAGACATCCAGACACCCAGAGACCCAGAGACCCAGAGCTCCAGAGCTCCAGAGATCCAGAGCTCCAGAGATCCAGACATCCAGAGACCCAGAGACCCAGAGACCCAGAGCTCCAGAGATCCAGACATCCAGACATCCAGACATCCAGACATCCAGACATCCAGAGACCCAGAGACCCAGAGACCCAGAGCTCCAGAGATCCAGACATCCAGAGACCCAGAGACCCAGAGCTCCAGAGCTCCAGAGATCCAGAGATCCAGACATCCAGACATCCAGACATCCAGAGACCCAGAGACCCAGAGCTCCAGAGCTCCAGAGATCCAGAGCTCCAGAGATCCAGACATCCAGACATCCAGACATCCAGAGACCCAGAGACCCAGAGACCCAGACATCCAGACACCCAGAGCTCCAGACACCCAGACACCCAGACCTCCAGAGCTCCGGACATCCAGACATCCAGACATCCAGGGGCACCGGCTCTCCCCTATACTTACCCGAGGTGGGGACTCCCGAGGCGGGGGACTCACTCCCGGGGCGGACCCCACCACCTCATATATGTAGCCGTGGACTTACTTAAGCGGTAGACTCAATAAGTTGTACCCGTGAAATGACACTCATTTACGGGGTGCACTCATATATGTAGCCGTGGACTTACTTAAGCGGTAGACTCAATAAGTTGTACCCGTGAAATGACACTCATTTACGGGGTGCACTCATAGTATTGTAGTCCGTGGTGTGCTGGAACTTACTAAGCCGGTGTTAGACTCAATAAGTTGTTGTTCTCCCGTGAATTTAGATGAGGACCAGAGATCATTATTAACAAAGGGACTTGTACAAGAGGAGGTCACTCATGGTTCCGAAGATATAACCATCTGCACTAAGTGGATCAATATAGAAGTGCAATATAGAAGAAGATCAATATAGAAGAACGATCAATATAGAAGTACGATCAATATAGAACGATCAATACAGAAGAACGATCAATATAGAACGATCAATACAGAAGAACGATCAATATAGAAGAACGATCAATATAGAAGTACGATCAATATAGAACGATCAATACAGAAGAACGATCAATATAGAAGTACGATCAATATAGAAGAACGATCAATATAGAAGAACGATCAATACAGAAGAACGATCAATATAGAAGAACGATCAATACAGAAGAACGATCAATATAGAACGATCAATATAGAAGAACGATCAATATAGAAGTACGATCAATATAGAAGAACGATCAATATAGAAGTACGATCAATACAGAAGAACGATCAATATAGAAGAACGATCAATACAGAAGAACGATCAATACAGAAGAACGATCAATACAGAAGAACGATCAATACAGAAGAACGATCAATACAGAAGAACGATCAATATAGAAGAACGATCAATACAGAAGAACGATCAATATAGAAGAACGATCAATATAGAAGTACGATCAATACAGAAGTACGATCAATACAGAAGTAAACGATCAATATAGAAGAACGATCAATATAGAAGTACGATCAATATAGAAGAACGATCAATATAGAACGATCAATACAGAAGAACGATCAATATAGAAGAACGATCAATACAGAAGAACGATCAATATAGAAGTACGATCAATATAGAAGTCGATCAATAAGTACGATCAATATAGAAGAACGATCAATATAGAAGTACGATCAATATAGAAGAACGATCAATATAGAAGAACGATCAATACAGAAGAACGATCAATATAGAAGTACGATCAATATAGAAGTACAATCAATATAGAAGAGCGATCAATACAGAAGTACAATCAATATAGAAGAACGATCAATACAGAAGAGCGATCAATACAGAAGTGCGATCAATATAGAAGAACGATCAATATAGAAGTACGATCAATACAGAAGAACGATCAATATAGAAGTGCGATCAATATAGAAGAACGATCAATATAGAAGTACGATCAATACAGAAGAACGATCAATATAGAAGAACGATCAATATAGAAGTGCGATCAATATAGAAGAACGATCAATACAGAAGTGCGATCAATATAGAAGTACGATCAATATAGAAGAACGATCAATATAGAAGTGCGATCAATATAGAAGAACGATCAATATAGAAGAGCGATCAATATAGAAGTACGATCAATATAGAAGTACGATCAATACAGAAGAACGATCAATATAGAAGTACGATCAATACAGAAGAACGATCAATATAGAAGTACGATCAATACAGAAGAACGATCAATATAGAAGAACGATCAATATAGAAGTACGATCAATACAGAAGAACGATCAATATAGAAGTACGATCAATATAGAAGAACGATCAATATAGAAGTACGATCAATATAGAGATCAATACAGAAGACGATCAATATAGAAGCGATCAATATAGAAGTACGATCAATATAGAAACGATCAATATAGAAGTACGATCAATATAGAAGAACGATCAATATAGAAGTACGATCAATACAGAAGAACGATCAATATAGAAGTACGATCAATATAGAAGAACGATCAATATAGAAGTACGATCAATACAGAAGAACGATCAATATAGAAGTACGATCAATACAGAAGAACGATCAATATAGAAGTACGATCAATACAGAAGAACGATCAATATAGAAGTACGATCAATATAGAAGAACGATCAATATAGAAGTACGATCAATACAGAAGAACGATCAATATAGAAGTACGATCAATATAGAAGTACGATCAATACAGAAGAACGATCAATATAGAAGACGATCAATACAGAAGAACGATCAATATAGAAGTACGATCAATATAGAAGACGATCAATACAGAAGAACGATCAATATAGAAGTCAATACAGAAGAACGATCAATATAGAAGTACGATCAATATAGAAGAACGATCAATATAGAAGTACGATCAATATAGAAGAACGATCAATATAGAAGTACGATCAATATAGAAGAACGATCAATATAGAAGACGATCAATATAGAAGAACGATCAATATAGAAGTACGATCAATATAGAAGAACGATCAATACAGAAGAACGATCAATATAGAAGAACGATCAATATAGAAGAACGATCAATATAGAAGTACGATCAATATAGAAGAACGATCAATATAGAAGACGATCAATATAGAAGAACGATCAATACAGAAGAACGATCAATATAGAAGAACGATCAATATAGAAGTACGATCAATATAGAAGAACGATCAATATAGAAGTACGATCAATACAGAAAGTGGTGTGAACAAGCCCTCCAGATCAACGTGATGCAGGATCAATAACGCTTTATTGTTGTGGAAGTGTTTTAGTGAACATAGAACAGCTCCTGTCAGGATGTCTACACGTTCTAAACATGCTGAGGAACGTGCTGAGGAACGTGCTGAGGAACGCTGGGCACAGTGAAGGCTGCAGGCTGACAGACAGAACATCTTTATTCTCCATTCTGAAGGAAACTTCTCACAACCTCAACTCTTCCCAAATGTAAACACATTCTTCATTATGTCAGATGGTACATTTTATTGCCATAAACCGTGTAGGAAACAAATTAACCCAACATAATAAAAACAGCTGTTCTATAGTACAGTAAGAAAATGTTTCACGTTCCCAATCTCATTTCCAGTAAACGTCAAATAAAATGGTTCTTGCAACACACAAAATGTTCAGAAAGCGTCTAATGGTTGGTGTATGGGAGGGCGTGTTGCTGGTCAGATCAGTAGGTGGAGCGGTGGGCCGCTAGGGGCCGCACTTACGCCGCATTATTCCAGGAAGCCGGGACACTGAGCGCAAAAATCTTTCAAAACAGGAGCCGCTAACTCTGGGCAGGGGCCTCGCTGAAGACCCGCCCCTAAGGCAGCCTTAACCAATCAGGCTGCTTGAACTAAAGCCACATGGAGGAGGGACCCCTGGAGGACCCGTCAGCTCACTTTGGGGAAGGGGGAGGGCGAGGGGGGGGAGGGGAGGTGGGTGGAGTCTTTGAAAGATTTTTGTTGTGGAGAAGATGATCCAGGCTTGCTTCCGGAATAATGAAGGTTACTCGTCACTCTTTAAGAAAGCACAAACAAGACCAGAGTTAGAAGGAGGCGGCCCGGCGGACAGCCAGAGCTAGGGGCCGGCCCGGCGGACAGCCAGAGCTAGGGGCCGGCCCGGCGGACAGCCAGAGCTAGGGGCCGGCCCGGCGGACAGCCAGAGCTAGGGGCCGGCCCGGCGGACAGCCCGGGTGAACATCTTACGATTACTAAGCAAACACAAGAACGGTCACGACAGGTAGAGCTCACAGTTGAATGGACAACTCGACATGGGAGACACGGTTAGGCAGAGAAGCACCTCATGCACATGGGAGACGCCCCGGGAGAGGGGGCGGAGCCCAGAGCGACCCCACACCAATCACAACGGAAACACTTTAAAAATCAACACACAAGGAAGATCAACCCTCCCCTAAACGCTGACCACTCCCACATGTCCCTGGAGGGACATGTGGGAGTCTGACAGGTTCACCTCCAGGTAACACCTGCTGAGCTTCTACGCCCCGTAGCAGCTCAGCAGGTGTTACGGTCCCACCCTACGACCCTAGGGTCGTCCTACCGTACCACCTGACGTGACCCGGGGGCCGGTTCAGACAGGAAGCTGTGGACATGCATTCAGAAGCTGCTGATGGAAAAGCACGCGTGTGTACGTGTGTAGAAGTATTTCTCGGAGGAGAGGCTTCATGGTTGACAGAAGGTCTTGGTTGCCATGGTAACACAGGTCCGTCCATCCACCCCCCCCAAGCCCACTAGTCAGTCGCTAAGCCTTCTCCTGGGGCGTTACCTCCTCTCTGGGCTTGGCCCCGCCAAAGATGGCAGAGTGAGGGTTGGCCACTTGGTTGAGGGGCGCCTGCACCGTGCGCGGCTTCAGCTGCAGACGCGGCCTCTGGGCTCGCTCCTCTGCAGGACACACACACACACACACACACACACACACACACACACATTAACTACACAAACTGCGCAATGTTGGACTCTGCATAACCCCCCCCCCGCACTAACTTGTGTTAATAGTTCTTAGCATCGTTTAGCATATTGTATGTTCTTAGATGTTGGTAATGTGCTCAGAATGTCACGTCTGCTCTTATCCCAGCTATTATGATGTTATACTGTATATATATCATATTATATGTTATACTGTATATATATCATATTATATGTTCTTATCTCAGCTATTATGTTATACTGTATATATATCATATTATATGTTCTTATCTCAGCTATTATGTTATACTGTATATATATCATATTATATGTTATACTGTATATATATCATATTATATGTTATACTGTATATATATCATATTATATGTTATACTGTATATATAACATATTATATGTTATACTGTATATATATCATATTATATGTTATACTGTATATATATCATATTATATGTTCTTATCTCAGCTATTATGATATGTTATACTGTATATATATCATATTATATGTTATACTGTATATATATCATATTATATGTTATACTGTATATATATCATATTATATGTTATACTGTATATATATCATATTATATGTTCTTATCTCAGCTATTATGATATGTTATACTGTATATATATCATATTATATGTTATACTGTATATATATCATATTATATGTTATACTGTATATATATCATATTATATGTTATACTGTATATATATCATATTATATGTTCTTATCTCAGCTATTATATGTTATACTGTATATATATCATATTATATGTTATACTGTATATATATCATATTATATGTTATACTGTATATATATCATATTATATGTTATACTGTATATATATCATATTATATGTTATACTGTATATATATCATATTATATGTTATACTGTATATATATTCATATTATATGTTATACTGTATATATATCATATTATATGTTATACTGTATATATATATCATATTATATGTTATACTGTATATATATCATATTATATGTTATACTGTATATATATATATGTTATACTGTATATATATCATATTATATGTTATACTGTATATATATCATATATGTTATACTGTATATATATCTATATGTTATACTGTATATATATCATATGTTATACTGTATATATATCATATTATATGTTATACTGTATATATATCATATTATATGTTATACTGTATATATATATATATGTTATACTGTATATATATTATATGTTATACTGTATATATATCATATTATATGTTATACTGTATATATATATCATATTATATGTTATACTGTATATATATCATATTATGTTATACTGTATATATATTATATTATGTTATACTGTATATATATCATATTATATGTTATACTGTATATATATTATATTATATGTTATACTGTATATATATTATATGTTATACTGTATATATATATTATATTATATGTTATACTGTATATATATCATATTATATGTTATACTGTATATATATCATATTATATGTTATACTGTATATATATCATATTATATGTTATACTGTATATATATCATATTATATGTTATACTGTATATATATCATATTGTTATACTGTATATATATCATATTATATGTTATACTGTATATATATCATATTATATGTTATACTGTATATATATCATATATGTTATACTGTATATATATTATATTATATGTTATACTGTATATATATCATATTATATGTTATACTGTATATATATCATATTATATGTTATACTGTATATATATCATATTATATGTTATACTGTATATATATCATATTATATGTTATACTGTATATATATCATATTATATGTTATACTGTATATATATCATATTATATGTTATACTGTATATATATCATATTATATGTTATACTGTATATATATCATATTATATGTTATACTGTATATATATCATATTATATGTTATACTGTATATATATATCATATTATATGTTATACTGTATATATATCATATTATATGTTATACTGTATATATATCATATGTTATACTGTATATATATCATATGTTATACTGTATATATATCATATGTTATACTGTATATATATCATATTATATGTTATACTGTATATATATCATATTATATGTTATACTGCATATATATCATATTATATGTTATACTGCATATATATCATGTTAATTACTGCATATATATCATATTATATGTTATACTGTAATATATATTATATGTTATACTGTATATATATTATATGTTATACTGTATATATATCATATGTTATACTGCATATATATCATATTATATGTTATACTGTATATATATCATATTATATGTTATACTGCATATATATTATATTATATGTTATACTGCATATATATCATATTATATGTTATACTGTATATATATATCATATTATATGTTATACTGTATATATATATCATATTATATGTTATACTGCATATATATTATATTATATGTTATACTGCATATATATCATGTTATATGTTACTGTATATATATCATATTATATGTTATACTGTATATATATCATATTATATGTTATACTGTGTAATATATATATATCATATATATGTTACTGTATATATATCATATTATATGTTATACTGTATATATATTATATTATGTTCTTATCTCAGCTATTATATGTTATACTGTATATATATCATGATATGTTATACTGTATATATATCATATTATATGTTATACTGTATATATATTATATTATGTTCTTATCTCAGCTATTATATGTTATACTGTATATATATCATGATATGTTATACTGTATATATATCATATTATATGTTATACTGTATATATATTATATTATATGTTCTTATCTCAGCTATTATATGTTATACTGTATATATATCATATTATGTTATACTGTATATATATCATATTATATGTTATACTGTATATATATCATATTATATGTTATACTGTATATATATCATATTATGTTATACTGTATATATATATCATATTATATGTTCTTATCTCAGCTATTATGATATGTTACTGTATATATATCATATTATATCTTCTTATCTCAGCTATTACGCAGACAACCTATACATTATGAAAATCATTCTATTAGTCTTGTAACTATGAATGCTCTATTCTTATCTTTATGTACCACAGTGATATATTACTGTCTCTCCTTCAGCAAATGTACTCTTTGTAAGTCACTTTGGATAAAAGCGTCTGATAAATGCCCTCAATGTAAATGTGAGTGTGTGTTCTCACCATCTGAAGGTTCTCTGAAGTCTTCCGGGGGGCCTCCTCGCGGGGGCCCCTCTCTGTAGCGCCCCATCCCACCTCCAGGGGCCGCGCCCCCCGCCGGTCCCCGGGCCGGCCCCCTGACGACCTCATGTAGTCATCCTCTCTGAAGCCTAGGGACACACACACACACACACACATTATCTTTCTGAACGTTGGATTGCTGCTGTCATGGGTGGGGGGGTGATGGGGATGGGGGTGGGGGGATGGGGGTGGGGGGGATGAGGTGAGGGCGGGGTTAGTTCCAGGTTGCAGGGCAGTATGGCTCCTCCTCCTCAACCAACTACAGCATTTAGGGTCCCTACGGAGCATCCTAGGGACCAATCACAACACTGCTTCACTCTGAGTGGCTGCACCTCCTCCTGAGTTCTCGTAGGAGTCGTCGCGGCCTCGGGGTGGTCCACGTGCACCTCCTCCTCCTGGTCCACCTGCTGACCTCCCTGCAGGGAACAGCTGTAGTTAAACACAACAGGAGGAGGGGGGAGAGAAGGAGCGAGGAGAGGAGGAGAAAAAGGATATTCCAAGCAGCTTATAGAAGGTCAGGAGGTCAAGGCGAGGTTAGGAGGTAAAGCAGAAGTCAGGAAGTCAAGCAGAGGTTAGGAGGTCAAGGGGACCCGAGGAGAGAGCTGAGGTTAACGGTCGTGACACACCACGCCGCCGTCTCGTACCGTTAATGTGGAATCTGAAATCTGATTTCAGCCAATCGGGACACGACAAGCAAAACATTCTCCATGAGAATCGGTGACCTGAGGAACCGTCGGCTGCGGTGCGTTCGTTAAACGTTTTGGTTGTGACTTGCTGCTCCCCGCTGTGGGCGTGGTGTGTCAGGGCCTGGAGCATCGCTCAGCACCCAGCACCCATGTGCTGCGGCTCCCCTGAGCGCTACATCATGAAGCACCCTAGCACCCATCCCCTGAGCGCTACACTAGGGTGTACCCTAGCACCCATCCCGAGTGCTACACTAGGGTGCACCCTAGCACCCATCCCCTGAGCGCTACACTAGGGTGTACCCTAGCACCCATCCCCTGAGCGCTACACAAGGGTGCACCCATCCCCTGAGCGCTACACTAGGGTGCACCCATCCCCTGAGCGCTACACTAGGGTGTACCCTAGCACCCATCCCCTGAGCGCTACACTAGGGTGTACCCTAGCACCCATCCCCTGAGCACTACACTAGGGTGCACCCTAGCACCCATCCCCTGAGCTAGCTTATAGCAGGCTGTAGTTCGCAGGGGTTAGTGCCAGGCGCCCAGAAGGAGGAGGAGACCTGGGGAGCTGAGGAGGAGGAGGAGGGAAGATGAGGTGAAGATGAAGGTGAAGGTGTGCAGTAGCCATTACTGAACAGATAGTCTAGTTAGAAAATAACTTGGAGGCCTCAGAGCTAGTTAGAGGGTTCTAGCTGCTAGCTAAAGGCTGCTAGCTAGAGGCTGCTAACTCGCAGCTGCTAGCTAGAGGCTGCTAGTTAAAGCACCTCGGTCTTCTTTCCTGAAGCCAAAGCCGCCGGCTCCTCTCTCCTGCCTCCGGCCTTCGGCGATGTCCACCCTCAGCGAACGGTCTTCCAGAAGCTGCAGGGGTCAATGGTTAAAGGTCAGAAATGGCTTGATGCATAGGTAACATACAGCGAGGTAACGTTGGGAGACTCACCGCTCCGTCGTACGCCAGGGCCTCCCTCAGCGACTCCAAGTCCTCAAACTCCACATAACAAAAACCTGCGCCCGACACACACAACACACACACACACACACACACACACACACACACCACACACACACACACACACACACACACACACAGCACACACCACACCACACACACACACACACACACACACACACACACAGAGTGTATAGCGGTAACCACGACGACACCAAACAACAGGCCGATCCCAATATTGCTGGAAACGTACTTTCCTGTCATATTTCTCAGGAAATGTTTCGGATGGATATTCTGAGAATCCTGGGATTCTACATTTACATGCATGAAAAAAGGCTTGTGTATAAAATGTGAGAGTGTGTGAGTATAAAGTGTGTGAGTATAAAGTGTGTGTGTATAAAGTGTGTGAGTATAAAGTGTGTGTGTATAAAGTGTGTGTGTATAAAGTGTGTGAGTATAAAGTGTGTGTGTATAAAGTGTGTGAGTATAAAGTGTGTGTGTATAAAGTGTGTGAGTATAAAGTGTGTGTGTATAAAGTGTGTGAGTATCAAGTGTATTTCTGTCACACTTGTGCACCTTTAAACTTGTCAGTCTCCTTGTCTCTGACCAGGCGGACACTGCGGACGCTCAGGTCCTTGAAGATGTTGTCGATGTCTCCCTGCACCGTCTTGAAGGGGAGGTTTCCTACGTAGGCCGTGAACGGAGGTTCTGAAGGCAGCTCCTTCTTCCGGGATCCACCACTGGGTGGGTCTCTGCGTGGTCTGCCAGTAAAACACACAGTCAGGCCCCCGGTCCAACACCGCGTCGTCAAAGACGTAAGAAATAATACTGCTATGATCCAGACAAAACCTAAAAAGTACCCAGTAATTAACCATCAGAACCTCTGCTTTGAAGGCAGTTATTCATTTGTTTTCACGTCGCTCTCTACTCTTAAGACCCGAAACAAAGCAACATGTTGGTATGTCGACGGATCAGGGATGCCTTCCAATGACGAGAGACACCGGTGGACACGCTGAGCCAATCGCCATCCACAACCAAACTCAGTAAGAGTGGAGACAACAGATCCAGAACATTGTCCTGAGGATCTGACCTCCAGAAGATCGGGAGGAATAAAACACAGAACGTTCCCACAAAGGAAAGGAACGGCTGTGGAGAAGGTTGACCAACTGAGCGTGGTGTGATGGACGCTCCAATTTACCCCTCATTCAGGATTTGTCTCTGCTATGTACAGAAATATAAAGTACACAATGTAAAAATAGTATCTCACAAGATAGTATTCTATTTTATCTCATAACACGCACACACTTAACACAGTAGTTCCAAGTACTGTCTGTTAGTGAAATATAATATCCAATGAGGTTTGGTAGTGATGAGCATGAATGTTTCTCATCATACCTCAGTTATAAATGACTAATGATCACACACACACACACACACACACACACACACATCTAACCAGATAATAACAGATCTAACCAGATAACAGATGGTGTCTTGCTCAGGGACACCTCCACACTTAGCTAGGAGGAGCAGGTAGGGTTAGGTGGTGTCTTGCTCAGGGACACCTCCACACTTAGCTAGGAGGAGCAGTAGGGTTAGGTGGTGTCTTGCTCAGGGACACCTCCACACTTAGCTAGGAGGAGCAGGTAGGGTTAGGTGGTGTCTTGCTCAGGGACACCTCCACACTTAGCTAGGAGGAGCAGGTAGGGTTAGGTGGTGTCTTGCTCAGGGACACCTCCACACTTAGCTAGGTGGAGCCCGGGGATCGAACCAGCAACCTTCCTGTTGGCAGACAACCACTCTACCTCCTGAGCTACTGCCGCCCCCCAAACAATAACAGATAACCAGATAGTAACAGATATAACCAGATAGTAACAGACATAACCAGATAGTAACAGATATAACCAGATAGTAACAGATATAACCAGATAGTAACAGACATAACCAGATAGTAACAGATATAACCAGATAGTAACAGATATAACCAGATAGTAACAGATATAACCAGATAGTAACAGATATAACCAGATAGTAACAGACCATAACCAGATAGTAACAGATATAACCAGATAGTAACAGATATAACCAGATGTAACAGACATAACCAGATTAGTAACAGATATAACCAGATAGTAACAGATATAACCAGATAGTAACAGACATAACCAGATAGTAACAGATATAACCAGATAGTAACAGATATAACCAGATAGTAACAGATATAACCAGATAGTAACAGATATAACCAGATAGTAACAGATATAACCAGATAGTAACAGATATAACCAGATAGTAACAGATATAACCAGATAGTAACCGGTTATAAGCAGACTTTAGGCAACCGGTGACCCGCAGTGCGCCAGCAGCGTCCACACGTGGAGCCGCTCGGCGCCATTAACTCATCCAGACGCTGATCCACCCTCGGATACCCTCAGACTCCCTCATACCCTCAGACTCCCTCATACCCTCTCAGACTCCCTCATACCCTCATCAGACCCCTCATACCCTCTCAGACTCCCTCAGATACCCGCCATGGCGGACCACCGGCCCGGGACCCGCATGCTCCTCCGGAGGTATGGGTAGCCGGGGGGGGTTGTCCTCCGGGGATCCCGCCGCTGCAGGTGGTCGGCACCGCGGGGCCTGTCGGTGGTCCCCGGCGTGTAGAGCGGCCCCTGGACCCCCTCCACCCAACACTACCAGGGTAGAGAGACCCGGTCCTTGGTGCGCCGGTGGAGGGTGGAGGGGCGGCGGCGGCTCGCCAGTAACGATGCGCCGCATGCGGGCCGCGCAGCCGCAGCCCCCCTCGCACCAGGCCGGCTCTCCCTGCGCCCCGCCGCCGCCTCACCGCCTGGTGGTCAACTAGGTGGTCGTGGTCTAGCTGGTGGTCGTCGTGGTCTAGCTGGTGGTCGACACGTCCCCCGGCCTGCTGCCGCTCCACCCGCCGAGCACACGCTGCTAACTAGCGCGGAGGAGCCGCGGTGTTTCCTGATCCACCAGGACGGCCTCCCGCGGCCCTCGAGCGGCGTGGACGAGATACGCCAGTCGGGGGAGGAGGCCGGGGCCTTCACACTCACTCACACACACACCCCCGCGAAACAAATACAATCCACCCGCGAATCTACGCGACCCTCCGGCCCCGGCCCTGGCCCTGGCCCTGGCCCTGGCCTCCACCCCCCACCGCCTGCAGGACGCGCCCCGACCCCGGGCGTCGTGCTTACCCTCGGCCGCCCCGGCCTCCGAACGCCCGGTCGTCGTAGCTGTCGTAGTCCGCCATCACCGCCAGTGTGTGAACAGAGGGGTCCTGTTCTACATACACACAGCAGGGCTTAGCTGCCCGCCCGCCGCCTGCACCAAAACGCTGCCCACCACTCCTATTATATTATTATTATTTTTATTATTATATTCACCACGCTTATCCCCGCGGCCCACTAACCAGTGTGTTTAATAAAGTATACTGGCTGGGTCCCAGTATGGAGTGTCCTGCTCATGTGTGGCCCAAATATGGCAAAATGATGACATCATAACGTAATACTGGGACTGGAGGATGCTGGTGGGGGGACCTGGGCTGTGGTGAGACCAGGGTTGTGGGGGGACCTGGTTTGTGATGGGACCTGGGTTGTGGGGGGTGACCTGGGTTCAGGTAGGACCTGGGTTGTGATGGGACCTGGGTTGTGATTTAACCAGGGTGTCTGGAGTTCAGTCTGCCACCAGGGGTCAGTAAAGTGGTATTAATATAGTATTGGTGGGATCAGTAATAATATAGTATTTATTATTTATGCAGTATTGGTAGGATCAGTGTTCATATATTATCATTATTTATGTAGTATTGGTAGGATCAGTATTAATATAGTACCATCATTATTTGCATAGTATTGGTTGTGATCTCATAGAATAGAACTTTATTAATCCTGAAGGAAATTCTTGTGCAAGGTTGCATAGCGACACAGTACAATAAAACAAGGTAAACAGAATGATAAAAATAAACTAACGGATATGCAAATATTAGAAGTAAGAAACAGTCATGTCTAGAAATGCACATTTTATTTTTCAAATTTGGCTCATAGAACAGACACTATCACCATGACAACCTGACTACCGCTGCTGCGGTCACCATGACAACCTGACCACCGCTGTTGTCACCATGACAACCCCACAATGGTACATACATGGCGACGGTAGATGGCGCTAACTAGACGCTTATGTGACATGTCAACAAGTAAAGCTAGCGAGGTGCTAACAGGGGTTAGCAGTGGTCAGGTGTGTGATGGCAGGAAGCAGACGGTTACCAGGGGAATGCAGAGTCGAGCTGTAACACCACACCCACACACACACACAGACAGAGCCAGGTGGGATGTGATTGGTTCACTTGGTCTTCTTGTCAGGGAGCAGGGAGTCGTGGAGTTTGGAGACGGTCTTCTCAAACACGTCCATCACAAGGGTGCCGTTGAGGTCGAAGAACTCGGCCACGGAGCCGGTAGACTCTGCCTCCCGGCACCGCCCACTGCTGCCATCCGTGAAGGAGACACGCAGACCGTACTGGTCGTCAAACCTGGACACACACACACACACAAACGCACACGCACGCGTCTATCAACCAGTATGTAGTGCAATTTGAGTAACTAGTTGTATGGTCCTTAACGAGTTGTATGGTGGTTAACTAACTGTGCTTACCGTTTGAGGGAGGAGGAGAGGGTCCAGACGTGGTCCGGGTCCATGCCCGCTGGGTCCCGGTCCAGTGCCAGCAGGAAGATGTTCTTCTCCCGGTAGGACGTGTACAGAGTCAGGACGCCCATCATCACAAAATAGGTTCTCTGGAGTCAAAGACAAACCTCAAAGACAAGCTAGAGTAGTCTATGTTCCATAGAGGCTAGAGGAGTCTATGCCAGGTAGAGGCTAGAGGAGTCTATGCAGGTAGAGGCTAGAGGAGTCTATGCGAGGTAGAGGCTAGAGGAGTCTATGCCAGGTAGAGGCTAGAGGAGTCTATGCGAGGTAGAGGCTAGAGGAGTCTATGCGAGGTAGAGGCTAGAGGAGTCTATGCGAGGTAGAGGCTAGAGGAGTCTATGCGAGGTAGAGGCTAGAGGAGTCTATGCCAGGAGGTAGAGGCTAGAGGAGTCTATGCCTCACGGAGCTTTAGCGATTCAAGCTGCATTCAGGGGGACGAAGGTCTGAGACCTGCGACACCCCAATCGCGGAGAGAAGGGGACCCAGGGGTCCGCCCTCGGTTCCGATTACTATGCAACCTGTTTCGCCCGGCAGTGGACCTTTGGGTTTGTAGGAGATGGGGTGGCTTTGACCGTACGTGACTCACCACCCTTACGAAGGGGGGAGGCCACGCACGACCCAGTTTCACCCAACCTCGCCCTGGTCTCACTTTTGACATATTTCATGACAGATTTTACAACCGTGCCGACTTGTCGCCCTGATGGACCTTTGGGTTTAGAGTGGGTGTCCAACATTGGTACAACCACACTCCTCCCTGGCCTCACGGAGCTTTAGCGATTCAAGCTGCATTCAGGGGGACGAAGGTCTGAGACCTGCGACACCCCAATCGCGGAGAGAAGGGGACCCAGGGGTCCGCCCTCGGTTCCGATTACTATGCAACCTGTTTCGCCCGGCAGTGGACCTTTGGGTTTGTAGGAGATGGGGTGGCTTTGACCGTACGTGACTCACCACCCTTACGAAGGGGGGAGGCCACGCACGACCCAGTTTCACCCAACCTCGCCCTGGTCTCACTTTTGACATATTTCATGACAGATTTTACAACCGTGCCGACTTGTCGCCCTGATGGACCTTTGGGTTTAGAGTGGGTGTCCGAAATTCGGTGTCCCATACTCCTCCCTGGCCTCACAGAGCATTTCTTACAATCATAGAAGCATTCAGGGGGACGAGGGTCTGTGAGACCCGCGACACCCCAATCGCGGAAAGAAAGGGACACAGGGCCGCCTTTGATTCCGATTAATATGCAACTACGTTTCATCCCGTGGTGGACCTCTGGGTTTGCTGAAGGAGAGGTGTCCTGCGGCCGCGCACGACCTAGTGTCACCCAACCTCGCCCAGGCCTCACTGGGAATAGAGACAGTCAAGTGTGTTCATGGATGGAGACCACCGGGGGTTTCTTTTTACGAACGGGAAAGGCCGTCAGTGTCCGACCCCATGTCGCCACTCTTTCCCTGGCCTCACTAGGCCATAGGTTCCTTACTGAACCTTTAGACACCATAAGTACTCCTAATCTATTGATTCGCTCTAAATCATATGCGGAGCTATCCGCGGTCCTTGAATAGCCATATGTACTTATACATGTACGGCTGGACTTGACATAAGACAAATAGTAGCGGGTCATGGCCCTGAGCTACTAATCTCCAGCGAACGGAGATGAAGTGTAGAGAGTCTATATGCTTCTCTCTTCCTGCGTGTCCTCTGATTCCATCCACTGGCGAAACTTTCTCCGCTTGATTGCTTGCCCAATATAAGAATAGAGTATGGGTAGCTGGTCTTGTACCTTAACCTACCCATAGTGGGGGGTCTGCTGGGATCGATATTAACGAGCCAACACTTCCTTGACGTATTGTCTTCTATCCTCTTCAAATGCCCCTACAATCTCCCTTATCATTACCCACGATCTTCCGTACGCCACATGTCCCGCGCCCGACTGGGCGGGCGGGGATTCGGCGCTGGGCTTCTCCCTCTTCGCTCGCCGCTACTAGGGGAATCCTGGTTAGTTTCTTTTCCTCCGCTTACTGATATGCTTAAGTTCAGCGGGTTGTCTCGTCTGATCTGAGGTCGTATTCGAGAGTTGTTGTGTGGCTCTTTCGAGGCTCACAGAGTGTTGCCCCGTGGACCTTTGGGTTTGCTAAAAGCAAGGTGTCCTGCGACCGCACGAGACGCACCGCCCTGCACCCACCCACACCGCCGCACCCGCACCGCCACAGAGAACCAGCGACTCTGCCGTGTCGACGTACGGACAGCTTGACGGAGGCTGTTAGGCCATCCACCGGCTACCGCACCCGACAGGCAGGCATCTGAAGGCACCTGGGACGGGGGGCTCCTGGCCGACATCGAGACGCGCACCCGCACCCCGCACGAGGCGGGGGGACGGGACGGCTCGCCGCCGGAGGAGACGGGGGGGGGAAGGGGGTGGCCGCGCACGACCTAGTGTCACCCGACTTCGCCCTGGCCTCACTGGGGACGTCTGAACTTAGGGGGACGAAGGCCTGCGGGAGGCCTGCGACACCCCAACCGCGGAAAGAAAGGGACCCGGAGGCCGCCTTTGGTTCCGATTGATTGCCAACGCGACTCTCAGACAGGCGTAGCCCCGGGAGGAACCCGGGGCCGCAAGGTGCGTTCGAAATGTCGATGATCAATGTGTCCTGCAATTCACATTAGTTCTCGCAGCTAGCTGCGTTCTTCATCGACGCACGAGCCGAGTGATCCACCGCTAAGAGTTGTATGTTTGTTTTTGTTTTTTCGGGTTGGACGTCGTTCACAACAAGTGGGTTTTGCCGAGGCCAAGAAACCAGCGGGCGCCACGCCGGACCACGAGAGCCGGAGCGATCGGCCCAAGGTTATCTAGAGTCACCAAACAGGCCGGGGGCCACCACGCGGCAGCACCCCGCGCGGGTTTTAGGTCTGATAAATGCACGCATCCCCGGAGGTCAGCGCTCGTTTGCATGTATTAGCTCTGGAATTGCCACAGTTATCCAAGTAGCGGGTGAGCGATCAAAGGAACCATAACTGATTTAATGAGCCATTCGCAGTTTCACTTTTCCAGCCGTGTGGACTTATACATGCATGGCTTAAACTTTGAGACAAGCATATGCTACTGGCAGGATCAACCAGGATGGCCTCTTCGACTCCCGACTGGGGAGGAATTTTCGGCCGCACTCAACAAACGCTCACCACGGCCCCGTGCTCTTCCATTGGCCCTCTCGCCGAGACTACTACCGTGCGGGGACTGTGCGGCTCGCGCTGCGTCGTGCGAGGCGGCTTCGCGATCTCTCGTCGGTCGCCCCTACGTCGGGGGGGTACACCTCCGTCGAAAGCTAAGCACGGCACTCAGGTGGGTGGCGACCAGGCTGGCTCCGAACTTTCACCGAACCCATTACGGGTAGTTACTCGAAAACAAGCGCAACCCGGGGTCGTCCTTTTTCGTTTGGGGGGTTTTGAGAAACACTGTCGTACAAGCTGACCACGGCCGTCGGGAGATCGTCGACTGACCTCAAGGTTTACGCCGTCCGGGCGAACCTCTCCCAAACCGTGGCCAACTCTCGGAGGACAACTTAGACAGACGGGGCTACTCGGCTACTCGCGAGGTGCGCACGACCACCGACAGGCGGAGGTGCGACTGGTTTGGGCACGCAAGTGTGAGGCACCAGTCGTGTGGTACTAAAGCCACAGTCAAGCCCTCACTGACACGCGCCACTTTGTCCTCTTCCGCTCAGAGATCATCTCACCTCTGACCCATACTAGGACGTAGGTATGTTTTTCGAGCACGGCCGTTTTTAGGGGTGTTGTGTACGAATGGTAGATCAACAGAGCCTTGTGCTTATTTCCATACTACCGGGACCCATGGTGGTCTGACGAGAAAAAACCAACCCATGGTGGTATAAACCGAACCCATGGTGGTATAAACCGAACCCATGGTGGTATAAACCGAACCCATGGTGGTATGAAGACGAGAGCTTTTCTAAAATATGGCAGAGTCTTTTTACCCATGGTGGTATGGAAAAGACTCTGAAAATATTTGGGCTTTTGCATTCATCCAGGGCCACCGGGACGCCTAGCTCAACGAGTCCGGGAGGGTGCATCAAAGTGGGACACTATCTGTGGGCACACGCCCTCTAAACACGACCTCCAGGGCCAGCAGGGACTTCCAGGGCCACCGGGACGCCTAGCTCAACGAGTCCGGGAGGGTGCATCAAAGTGGGACACTATCTGTGGGCACACGCCCTCTAAACACGACCTCCAGGGCCAGCAGGGACTTCCAGGGCCACCGGGACGCCTAGCTCAACGAGTCCGGGAGGGTGCATCAAAGTGGGACACTATCTGTGGGCACACGCCCTCTAAACACGACCTCCAGGGCCAGCAGGGACTTCCAGGGCCACCGGGACGCCTAGCTCAACGAGTCCGGGAGGGTGCATCAAAGTGGGACACTATCTGTGGGCACACGCCCTCTAAACACGACCTCCAGGGCCAGCAGGGACTTCCAGGGCCACCGGGACGCCTAGCTCAACGAGTCCGGGAGGGTGCATCAAAGTGGGACACTATCTGTGGGCACACGCCCTCTAAACACGACCTCCAGGGCCAGCAGGGACTTCCAGGGCCACCGGGACGCCTAGCTCAACGAGTCCGGGAGGGTGCATCAAAGTGGGACACTATCTGTGGGCACACGCCCTCTAAACACGACCTCCAGGGCCAGCAGGGACTTCCAGGGCCACCGGGACGCCTAGCTCAACGAGTCCGGGAGGGTGCATCAAAGTGGGACACTATCTGTGGGCACACGCCCTCTAAACACGACCTCCAGGGCCAGCAGGGACTTCCAGGGCCACCGGGACGCCTAGCTCAACGAGTCCGGGAGGGTGCATCAAAGTGGGACACTATCTGTGGACACACGCCCTCTAAACACGACCTCCAGGGCCGGCAGGGACTTCCAGGGCCACCGGGACGCCTAGCTCAACGAGTCCGGGACGGGGCATCAAAGTGGGACACTCTCTGTGGACACACGCCCTCTAAACACGACCTCCAGGGCCAGCAGGGACTTCCAGGGCCACCGGGACCCCTAGCTCAACGAGTCCGGGACGGGGCATCAAAGTCGGGCACTGGCTGTCGAATCAAACACACGCCACGGTCGACAACGACATCCCAAAGTGGCAACAAGATGATTCATGCAGCGCTGCGCCCGGGATCACGTCCTGCTTTCGCGCGGCACAACAAAAAACGTGCCGCAACTTGGGACACTTATTGGCTGCGAACCAATGGCCGGCCCGAAACCTCATCCAGGGCCACGATTCCAGCGCCACCCGGGAGGGAGCACCCGAGTCGGGCGCCGCTCATGGACCTGAAGCGGGCACCTTGGCCCGAATTTCCGGGGTGCCGGCGTGGGGGCCCGAGGCGGAGGGGTAGTGACGAGCGGAATAATCTGGATGGGCACCGCCCCCTCCCTGTACCCGACCTTTACACGACGGGCACAAAGCCCCCCAAGGGACTTCCGGCACCGGGTGGGCAACGGATGCGGGCGGACGCCCGGCGGCAACCGTGATTCGCAATACGCAAACGCCCTTCCCTAACCGAAAGAACTAGGGCTAGAGATGTTCGCTATAGAGGCTAGAGGAGTCTATGCCAGGTAGAGGCTAGAGGAGTCTATGCCAGGTAGAGGCTAGAGGAGTCTATGCAGGTAGAGGCTAGAGGAGTCTATGCGAGGTAGAGGCTAGAGGAGTCTATGCCAGGTAGAGGCTAGAGGAGTCTATGCCAGGTAGAGGCTAGAGGAGTCTATGCCAGGTAGAGGCTAGAGGAGTCTATGCCAGGTAGAGGCTAGAGGAGTCTGTTACATTGAGGCTAGAGGAGTCTATGCCAGATAGAGGCTAGAGGAGTCCAAGGATATGAGATGACACAGCAGGCGAGGACTGGTTTGGACTGGGGGAACGGGTGCAGGAAGTCCCAGACCAGTGCCACCATGGCGAACAGACAGGACACTGTGCAGATGAGCAGCCGGCCGTCCACCAGACTGAAGTTCTCCACATAACCAAACTTCTCCAGCAGCACCTGGAGGAGACACAGACAGACGGGAGGTCAGACAGGTAGAGAGACAGACAGACTTGTAGACAGACAGGTAGGTATGAAGACAGACATCAGGAAAGAAAACATTTCTTCAAATACATTAGCATTAGTTACTTTAATTAATGACAGTGATGATACTAATGGGAATATGAATAGTATAGTAACCACATAGTAACATCTATATTAATCAGTAGTAATAATACATTTATTAATCATAGTGATAATACAAATGAGGATATGAATCTATTTGCAATCTATAGTATAATAACGATGTAATAATAATACTAATATGTGTATTGATCAGATCTATGCCAGGTAGAGGCTAGAGGAGTCTATGCAGGTAGAGGCTAGAGGAGTCTATGCGAGGTAGAGGCTAGAGGAGTCTATGCCAGGTAGAGGCTAGAGGAGTCTATGCCAGGTAGAGGCTAGAGGAGTCTATGCCAGGTAGAGGCTAGAGGAGTCTGTTACATTGAGGCTAGAGGAGTCTATGCCAGATAGAGGCTAGAGGAGTCCAAGGATATGAGATGACACAGCAGGCGAGGACTGGTTTGGACTGGGGGAACGGGTGCAGGAAGTCCCAGACCAGTGCCACCATGGCGAACAGACAGGACACTGTGCAGATGAGCAGCCGGCCGTCCACCAGACTGAAGTTCTCCACATAACCAAACTTCTCCAGCAGCACCTGGAGGAGACACAGACAGACGGGAGGTCAGACAGGTAGAGAGACAGACAGACTTGTAGACAGACAGGTAGGTATGAAGACAGACATCAGGAAAGAAAACATTTCTTCAAATACATTAGCATTAGTTACTTTAATTAATGACAGTGATGATACTAATGGGAATATGAATAGTATAGTAACCACATAGTAACATCTATATTAATCAGTAGTAATAATACATGTATTAATCATAGTGATAATACAAATGAGGATATGAATCTATTTGCAATCTATAGTATAATAACGATGTAATAATAATACTAATATGTGTATTGATCATTAGTAGTAATACCGGTATTACTCTGAGTAATACCGGTATTACTCTGAGTAATACTGGTATTAAGGACCTTCTTGGCAGCATCATCCAGGGAGTTCTTCACCGCTGCTCCGTCCCACTTGTCAATCTTCACCGGCTTCTCCTCGATCCTCCACTGGAGAGACGACATAGTTCACATGACAGCCACTAGCTCCTCACTAGGAACCTTGCTCAGACTCCTAGTCACTAGGCTCTAGAGACGACATAGTTCACATGACAGCCACTAGCTCCTCACTAGGAACCTTGCTCAGACTCCTAGTCACTAGGCTCTAGAGACGACATAGTTCACATGACAGCCACTAGCTCCTCACTAGGAACCTTGCTCAGACTCCTAGTCACTAGGCTCTAGAGACGACATAGTTCACATGACAGCCACTAGCTCCTCACTAGGAACCTTGCTCAGACTCCTAGTCACTAGGCTCTAGAGACGACATAGTTCACATGACAGCCACTAGCTCCTCACTAGGAACCTTGCTCAGACTCCTAGTCACTAGGCTCTAGAGACTGTGATTAACAACATGGACTGTGATTAACATTAATAACATGGACTGTGATTAATAACATGGACTGTGATTAACATTAATAACATGGACTGTGATTAATAACATGGACTGTGATTAACATTAATAACATGGACTGTGATTAATAACATGGACTGTGATTAACAACATGGACTGTGATTAACATTAATAACATGGACTGTGATTAACATTAATAACATGGACTGTGATTAATAACATGGACTGTGATTAACATTAATAACATGGACTGTGATTAATAACATGGACTGTGATTAACAACATGGACTGTGATTAACATTAATAACATGGACTGTGATTAATAACATGGACTGTGATTAACAACATGGACTGTGATTAACATTAATAACATGGACTGTGATTAACATTAATAACATGGACTGTGATTAATAACATGGACTGTGATTAACAACATGGACTGTGATTAACATTAATAACATGGACTGTGATTAACATTAATAACATGGACTGTGATTAATAACATGGACTGTGATTAACAACATGGACTGTGATTAACATTAATAACATGGACTGTGATTAACAACATGGACTGTGATTAACAACATGGACTGTGATTAACATTAATAACATGGACTGTGATTAACAACATGGACTGTGATTAACAACATGGACTGTGATTAACAACATGGACTGTGATTAACATTAATAACATGGACTGTGATTAACAACATGGACTGTGATTAACAACATGGACTGTGATTAACAACATGGACTGTGATTAACATTAATAACATGGACTGTGATTAACATTAATAACATGGACTGTGATTAACATTAATAACATGGACTGTGATTAATAACATGGACTGTGATTAACATTAATAACATGGACTGTGATTAATAACATGGACTGTGATTAACATTAATAACATGGACTGTGATTAACATTAATAACATGGACTGTGATTAATAACATGGACTGTGATTAACATTAATAACATGGACTGTGATTAACAACATGGACTGTGATTAACATTAATAACATGGACTGTGATTAATAACATGGACTGTGATTAACATTAATAACATGGACTGTGATTAACAACATGGACTGTGATTAACATTAATAACATGGACTGTGATTAACATTAATAACATGGACTGTGATTAACATTAATAACATGGACTGTGATTAACAACATGGACTGTGATTAACATTAATAACATGGACTGTGATTAACATTAATAACATGGACTGTGATTAACAACATGGACTGTGATTAACATTAATAACATGGACTGTGATTAACAACATGGACTGTGATTAACATTAATAACATGGACTGTGATTAACATGGACTGTGATTAATAACATGGACTGTGATTAACATTAATAACATGGACTGTGATTAACATTAATAACATGGACTGTGATTAACATTAATAACATGGACTGTGATTAATAACATGGACTGTGATTAACAACATGGACTGTGATTAACATTAATAACATGGACTGTGATTAACATTAATAACATGGACTGTGATTAACATTAATAACATGGACTGTGATTAACATTAATAACATGGACTGTGATTAACAACATGGACTGTGATTAACATTAATAACATGGACTGTGATTAACAAACATGGACTGTGATTAATAACATGGACTGTGATTAACATTAATAACATGGACTGTGATTAATAACATGGACTGTGATTAACATTAATAACATGGACTGTGATTAACAACATGGACTGTGATTAACATTAATAACATGGACTGTGATTAACAACATGGACTGTGATTAACATTAATAACATGGACTGTGATTAACATTAATAACATGGACTGTGATTAACATTACATGGACTGTGATTAACATTAATAACATGGACTGTGATTAACAACATGGACTGTGATTAACATTAATAACATGGACTGTGATTAACAACATGGACTGTGATTAACATTAATAACATGGACTGTGATTAACATTAATAACATGGACTGTGATTAACATTAATAACATGGACTGTGATTAACAACATGGACTGTGATTAACATTAATAACATGGACTGTGATTAACATTAATAACATGGACTGTGATTAACATTAATAACATGGACTGTGATTAACAACATGGACTGTGATTAACATTAATAACATGGACTGTGATTAACAACATGGACTGTGATTAACATTAATAACATGGACTGTGATTAACAACATGGACTGTGATTAACATTAATAACATGGACTGTGATTAACATTAATAACATGGACTGTGATTAACATTAATAACATGGACTGTGATTAACATTAATAACATGGACTGTGATTAACAACATGGACTGTGATTAACATTAATAACATGGACTGTGATTAACAACATGGACTGTGATTAACATTAATAACATGGACTGTGATTAATAACATGGACTGTGATTAACATTAATAACATGGACTGTGATTAACAACATGGACTGTGATTAACATTAATAACATGGACTGTGATTAACAACATGGACTGTGATTAATAACATGGACTGTGATTAACAACATGGACTGTGATTAACATTAATAACATGGACTGTGATTAACATTAATAACATGGACTGTGATTAATAACATGGACTGTGATTAACATTAATAACATGGACTGTGATTAACATTAATAACATGGACTGTGATTAATAACATGGACTGTGATTAACATTAATAACATGGACTGTGATTAACATTAATAACATGGACTGTGATTAATAACATGGACTGTGATTAATAACATGGACTGTGATTAACATTAATAACATGGACTGTGATTAATAACATGGACTGTGATTAACATTAATAACATGGACTGTGATTAATAACATGGACTGTGATTAACATTAATAACATGGACTGTGATTAACAACATGGACTGTGATTAACATTAATAACATGGACTGTGATTAATAACATGGACTGTGATTAACATTAATAACATGGACTGTGATTAACAACATGGACTGTGATTAACATTAATAACATGGACTGTGATTAACAACATGGACTGTGATTAACATTAATAACATGGACTGTGATTAATAACATGGACTGTGATTAACATTAATAACATGGACTGTGATTAACAACATGGACTGTGATTAACATTAATAACATGGACTGTGATTAACATTAATAACATGGACTGTGATTAATAACATGGACTGTGATTAACATTAATAACATGGACTGTGATTAACATTAATAACATGGACTGTGATTAATAACATGGACTGTGATTAACATTAATAACATGGACTGTGATTAACATTAATAACATGGACTGTGATTAATAACATGGACTGTGATTAATAACATGGACTGTGATTAACATTAATAACATGGACTGTGATTAATAACATGGACTGTGATTAACATTAATAACATGGACTGTGATTAACAACATGGACTGTGATTAACATTAATAACATGGACTGTGATTAACAACATGGACTGTGATTAACATTAATAACATGGACTGTGATTAACAACATGGACTGTGATTAACATTAATAACATGGACTGTGATTAACAACATGGACTGTGATTAACATTAATAACATGGACTGTGATTAATAACATGGACTGTGATTAACATTAATAACATGGACTGTGATTAATAACATGGACTGTGATTAACATTAATAACATGGACTGTGATTAACAACATGGACTGTGATTAACATTAATAACATGGACTGTGATTAATAACATGGACTGTGATTAACATTAATAACATGGACTGTGATTAACATTAATAACATGGACTGTGATTAACAACATGGACTGTGATTAATAACATGGACTGTGATTAACAACATGGACTGTGATTAACATTAATAACATGGACTGTGATTAATAACATGGACTGTGATTAACATTAATAACATGGACTGTGATTAACAACATGGACTGTGATTAATAACATGGACTGTGATTAACAACATGGACTGTGATTAACATTAATAACATGGACTGTGATTAATAACATGGACTGTGATTAATAACATGGACTGTGATTAACAACATGGACTGTGATTAACATTAATAACATGGACTGTGATTAACAACATGGACTGTGATTAACAACATGGACTGTGATTAACAACATGGACTGTGATTAACATTAATAACATGGACTGTGATTAACTAACATGGACTGTGATTAATAACATGGACTGTGATTAATAACATGGACTGTGATTAACATTAATAACATGGACTGTGATTAATAACATGGACTGTGATTAACAACATGGACTGTGATTAACATTAATAACATGGACTGTGATTAACATTAATAACATGGACTGTGATTAACAACATGGACTGTGATTAACAACATGGACTGTGATTAATAACATGGACTGTGATTAACATTAATAACATGGACTGTGATTAACATTAATAACATGGACTGTGATTAATAACATGGACTGTGATTAACAACATGGACTGTGATTAACATTAATAACATGGACTGTGATTAACATTAATAACATGGACTGTGATTAACAACATGGACTGTGATTAACATTAATAACATGGACTGTGATTAACATTAATAACATGGACTGTGATTAACAACATGGACTGTGATTAACAACATGGACTGTGATTAATAACATGGACTGTGATTAACATTAATAACATGGACTGTGATTAACAACATGGACTGTGATTAACATTAATAACATGGACTGTGATTAACATTAATAACATGGACTGTGATTAACATTAATAACATGGACTGTGATTAATAACATGGACTGTGATTAACAACATGGACTGTGATTAATAACATGGACTGTGATTAACATTAATAACATGGACTGTGATTAACAACATGGACTGTGATTAACATTAATAACATGGACTGTGATTAACAACATGGACTGTGATTAACATTAATAACATGGACTGTGATTAACAACATGGACTGTGATTAACATTAATAACATGGACTGTGATTAACATTAATAACATGGACTGTGATTAACATTAATAACATGGACTGTGATTAACAACATGGACTGTGATTAACATTAATAACATGGACTGTGATTAATAACATGGACTGTGATTAACATTAATAACATGGACTGTGATTAACAACATGGACTGTGATTAATAACATGGACTGTGATTAACATTAATAACATGGACTGTGATTAACAACATGGACTGTGATTAACATTAATAACATGGACTGTGATTAACAACATGGACTGTGATTAACATTAATAACATGGACTGTGATTAACATTAATAACATGGACTGTGATTAACAACATGGACTGTGATTAACATTAATAACATGGACTGTGATTAACAACATGGACTGTGATTAACATTAATAACATGGACTGTGATTAACAACATGGACTGTGATTAATAACATGGACTGTGATTAACATTAATAACATGGACTGTGATTAATAACATGGACTGTGATTAATAACATGGACTGTGATTAACAACATGGACTGTGATTAATAACATGGACTGTGATTAACATTAATAACATGGACTGTGATTAACAACATGGACTGTGATTAACATTAATAACATGGACTGTGATTAACAACATGGACTGTGATTAATAACATGGACTGTGATTAACATTAATAACATGGACTGTGATTAACAACATGGACTGTGATTAACATTAATAACATGGACTGTGATTAACAACATGGACTGTGATTAATAACATGGACTGTGATTAACATAACATGGACTGTGATTAATAACATGGACTGTGATTAACATTAATAACATGGACTGTGATTAATAACATGGACTGTGATTAACATTAATAACATGGACTGTGATTAACAACATGGACTGTGATTAATAACATGGACTGTGATTAACATTAATAACATGGACTGTGATTAACAACATGGACTGTGATTAACATTAATAACATGGACTGTGATTAACAACATGGACTGTGATTAACATTAATAACATGGACTGTGATTAACATTAATAACATGGACTGTGATTAATAACATGGACTGTGATTAATAACATGGACTGTGATTAACATTAATAACATGGACTGTGATTAATAACATGGACTGTGATTAATAACATGGACTGTGATTAACATTAATAACATGGACTGTGATTAACAACATGGACTGTGATTAACATTAATAACATGGACTGTGATTAACAACATGGACTGTGATTAATAACATGGACTGTGATTAACATTAATAACATGGACTGTGATTAATAACATGGACTGTGATTAACATTAATAACATGGACTGTGATTAACATTAATAACATGGACTGTGATTAACAACATGGACTGTGATTAACATTAATAACATGGACTGTGATTAACAACATGGACTGTGATTAACATTAATAACATGGACTGTGATTAATAACATGGACTGTGATTAACATTAATAACATGGACTGTGATTAACATTAATAACATGGACTGTGATTAATAACATGGACTGTGATTAACATTAATAACATGGACTGTGATTAATAACATGGACTGTGATTAACATTAATAACATGGACTGTGATTAACAACATGGACTGTGATTAACATTAATAACATGGACTGTGATTAACAACATGGACTGTGATTAACATTAATAACATGGACTGTGATTAATAACATGGACTGTGATTAACATTAATAACATGGACTGTGATTAACATTAATAACATGGACTGTGATTAACATACATGGACTGTGATTAACATTAATAACATGGACTGTGATTAATAACATGGACTGTGATTAACATTAATAACATGGACTGTGATTAACATTAATAACATGGACTGTGATTAACAACATGGACTGTGATTAACATTAATAACATGGACTGTGATTAACAACATGGACTGTGATTAACATTAATAACATGGACTGTGATTAACATTAATAACATGGACTGTGATTAACAACATGGACTGTGATTAACATTAATAACATGGACTGTGATTAACAACATGGACTGTGATTAACATTAATAACATGGACTGTGATTAACATTAATAACATGGACTGTGATTAACAACATGGACTGTGATTAACATTAATAACATGGACTGTGATTAACAACATGGACTGTGATTAACATTAACAACATGGACTGTGATTAACATTAATAACATGGACTGTGATTAATAACATGGACTGTGATTAACATTAATAACATGGACTGTGATTAACAACATGGACTGTGATTAACATTAACAACATGGACTGTGATTAACATTAATAACATGGACTGTGATTAATAACATGGACTGTGATTAACATTAATAACATGGACTGTGATTAACAACATGGACTGTGATTAACATTAATAACATGGACTGTGATTAACATTAATAACATGGACTGTGATTAACAACATGGACTGTGATTAACATTAATAACATGGACTGTGATTAAAACATGGACTGTGATTAACATTAATAACATGGACTGTGATTAACAACATGGACTGTGATTAACATTAATAACATGGACTGTGATTAACATTAATAACATGGACTGTGATTAACAACATGGACTGTGATTAACATTAATAACATGGACTGTGATTAACAACATGGACTGTGATTAACATTAATAACATGGACTGTGATTAACAACATGGACTGTGATTAACATTAACAACATGGACTGTGATTAACATTAATAACATGGACTGTGATTAACAACATGGACTGTGATTAACATTAATAACATGGACTGTGATTAATAACATGGACTGTGATTAATAACATGGACTGTGATTAACATTAATAACATGGACTGTGATTAACAACATGGACTGTGATTAACATAACATGGACTGTGATTAACATTAATAACATGGACTGTGATTAACATTAATAACATGGACTGTGATTAACATTAATAACATGGACTGTGATTAACAACATGGACTGTGATTAACATTAATAACATGGACTGTGATTAACATTAATAACATGGACTGTGATTAACATTAATAACATGGACTGTGATTAACAACATGGACTGTGATTAACATTAATAACATGGACTGTGATTAACATTAATAACATGGACTGTGATTAACATAACATGGACTGTGATTAACAACATGGACTGTGATTAACAACATGGACTGTGATTAACATTAATAACATGGACTGTGATTAACAACATGGACTGTGATTAACATTAATAACATGGACTGTGATTAACAACATGGACTGTGATTAACAACATGGACTGTGATTAACAACATGGACTGTGATTAACATTAATAACATGGACTGTGATTAACAACATGGACTGTGATTAACAACATGGACTGTGATTAACATTAATAACATGGACTGTGATTAACAACATGGACTGTGATTAACAACATGGACTGTGATTAACATTAATAACATGGACTGTGATTAACAACATGGACTGTGATTAACATTAATAACATGGACTGTGATTAATAACATGGACTGTGATTAACAACATGGACTGTGATTAACATTAATAACATGGACTGTGATTAATAACATGGACTGTGATTAACATTAATAACATGGACTGTGATTAACATTAATAACATGGACTGTGATTAACATTAATAACATGGACTGTGATTAACAACATGGACTGTGATTAACATTAATAACATGGACTGTGATTAACATTAACATAATTACATGGACTGTGATTAACATTAATAACATGGACTGTGATTAACAACATGGACTGTGATTAACATTAATAACATGGACTGTGATTAACATTAATAACATGGACTGTGATTAACATTAATAACATGACTGATTAATAACATGGACTGTGATTAATAACATGACTGATTAATAACATGGACTGTGATTAATAATGTGGATTGTAATTTAATGAAAAGGGCAAAAGCGATTGAATGTTCTACATAATTGGCATTACTTAACTGTCGAATTTATTATTAATTAATAAATAAATTAATTAATTAATTAATTAAATGTAAACATGTATAATATGAATAAGATAGCACTTCATATATATATGGAGACATTGCTATATTATAGATATATTATTATATATCTATTGGTGGTGGTGGATATTTCCCCTTTAAATCCAGTCTAGCTATTAAATGTTAAAACGGCCACTAATAATATAAATATTAAGGATTAAAAGATCTTAATGAAGACCACAGATCTCTGAAATACATTCACAAGTGACACGTCGACTGGGCGGGACAGCTCGTCCAATCACATCCCTCCGCTCAGACCGTTCTATTGACCAATCACATCCCTCCGCTCAGACCGTTCTACCGACCAATCACATCCCTCCGCTCAGACCGTTCTATTGACCAATCACATCCCTCCGCTCAGACCGTTCTATTGACCAATCACAGCCCTCCGCTCAGACCGTTCTGCCCTCCGCTGTGCCGCCGTCCAATCGGGGCTCTCTCTGGTCGGCCGTGTCGTCCAGTCAGCGGGCTCTCTGGGGGCGGCCGTGTCGTCCAATCAGCGGGCTCCAGGCGCAGACACAGGGAGACAAGATGGCGGCGCGGAACGGGAAGAACGGTCTGCTGGAGAAGGTGAGCATCAGGCTGGAGACCTGCTGTAGTTAGACCTCCTGTAGTCCTTCTGTAGTTAGACCTGTTGCAGTTAGACCTGCTGTAGTCCGACCTGCTGTAGTCCTTCTGTAGTCCTTCTGTAGTTAGACCTTCTGTAGTTAGTCCTCCTGTAGTTAGACCTGCTGTAGTCCTTCTGTAGTTAGACCTGCTGTAGCTGTTTAGTAGACCTGCTGCCTGTAGTTAGACCTGTGTAGTCCTTAGTTAGACCTGCTGTAGTTAGTTTGTGTGTGTGGTATGTTGTGCTACACGTGGCAGTGTTTTTTTGGTGACCTTGCTGTGAAGTTTCAATTCACGGTATCACCTTGTTTGGCTAATTTATTATTCACGCGTTAATTAGGGGATAATCTCTTTTGGTTACTGGATTTAAGGGTTAGAGGACTGCTGTCTTGTAGTTAGTGTATCGGACATAATAAGGGAACTCCTTGGGCTGGGGCAGTTAACGGAGCTACTCTGTTATACTTGGGTTAAGTGGTCCTATTATCTGTAGTTTTAGGTATGAACAGTGGTTTGAACAAGTGGACCACTCTGGTAGTTCCACTGTAGTAGAATGTTTAACCTTCTTACACAGTCCCACTTGTAGGGGTGCCTAAGGTTAGAGAGGTGTATTGAATCAACTTCATCTGGGTATTCGATTACGATAGGACCTGTGACAGATTGTGCATAGGGTCATTCGTCATATCTTCAATACGGTATAATCTGGTGACATCAAGACCCTTCAAATAGGATATTACCTAACTTGGTACGAGCTTCCCTCTCTATAGGGATAGTTGAAATACCCGTTGCTTCGGGGTATCCATGATAAGATCGTTTAGACCTTGCCACGTGTAGTTCAAAGATCGTCCACGACAATTAGCAAGGGGTGGCCCTCGAAAGCCCATCTTCTAGATAAGGTGAGAGATCGCATCAAGGTTCTCTTGACGTGAGGGGACATTTGCTCTTACAACCCAACCACAGGACAACAAGACAACAACAAAACAGCAGTTTGAGTCGGTCAGCTGAGTGCCGTTTGCATAAAACAACGTGGCGGTTCGCCGACCTGCCATTTTGTCGCCGATTTTGGTTTTGTTTGAATTATATCGGAGCTAAGCACGTGGAAGATTAACCGTGCTCTCTGTATAAGGGAACCAACCGTGGGGTCGGACTTACGCGCGACGTGGCGTTTTATGCTCTGGGAGCGAGTTGTGCGTTGGTAGACCTGCTGTAGTTAGACCTGCTGTAGTTATCTAAAATGAGCTAAGCTAACGATAGCTTCCTGGACCCGTACTAGTGGTTATGCTCGGAGGGTCGGAATTTATGACTTCCAAGTCGGAAGCGTCAGGGGGTCTCTCCAGCCTAGTGACTAGGAGTCTGAGCAAGGTTCCTAGTGAGGAGCTAGTGGCTGTCATGTGAACTATGATGTCTCTAGCCTAGTGACTAGGAATCTGAGCAAGGTTCCTATTGAGGAGCTAGTGGCTGTCATGTGAACTATGTCGTCTCTCCAGCCTAGTGACTAGGAGTCTGAGCAAGGTTCCTAGTGAGGAGCTAGTGGCTGTCATGTGAACTATGTCGTCTCTAGAGCCTAGTGACTAGGAGTCTGAGCAAGGTTCCTAGTGAGGAGCTAGTGGCTGTCATGTGAACTATGTCGTCTCTAGAGCCTAGTGACTAGGAGTCTGAGCAAGGTTCCTAGTGAGGAGCTAGTGGCTGTCATGTGAACTATGTCGTCTCTAGAGCCTAGTGACTAGGAGTCTGAGCAAGGTTCCTAGTGGAGAGACCCCCTGACGCTTCCGACTTGGAAGTCATAAATTCCGACCCTCCGAGCATAACCACTAGTACGGGTCCAGGAAGCTATCGTTAGCTTAGCTCATTTTAGATAACTACAGCAGGTCTAACAACTACAGGAGGTCTAACTACAGCAGGTCTAACTACAGGAGTTCTAACTACAGCAAATCTAACTACAGGAGGACTAACTACAGCAGGTCTAACTACAGGAGATCTAACTACAGCAGGTCTAACTACAGCAGGTCTACTAACTACAGCAGGTCTAACTACAACAGGTCTACTAACTACAGCAGGTCTAACTACAGGACTACAGCAGGTCTAACTACAGGACTACAGCAGGTCTAACTACAGAAGGACTACAGCAGGTCTAACTACAGGAGGTCTACTAACTACAGGAGGTCTAACTACAGATGGACTACAGCAGGTCTAACTACAGAAGGACTGCAGCAGGTCTAACTACAGAAGGACTACAGCAGGTCTAACTACAGAAGGACTGCAACAGGTCTAACTACAGGACTACAGCAGGTGTTAGAACTCCTGTAGTTAGACCTGCTGTAGTTAGAACTCCTGTAGTTGGTAGACCTGCTGTAGTTAGACCTGCTGTAGTTATCTAAAATGAGCTAAGCTAACGATAGCTTCCTGGACCCGTACTAGTGGTTATGCTCGGAGGGTCGGAATTTATGACTTCCAAGTCGGAAGCGTCAGGGGGTCTCTCCAGCCTAGTGACTAGGAGTCTGAGCAAGGTTCCTAGTGAGGAGCTAGTGGCTGTCATGTGAACTATGATGTCTCTCCAGCCTAGTGACTAGGAGTCTGAGCAAGGTTCCTAGTGAGGAGCTAGTGGCTGTCATGTGAACTATGTCGTCTCTAGAGCCTAGTGACTAGGAGTCTGAGCAAGGTTCCTAGTGAGGAGCTAGTGGCTGTCATGTGAACTATGTCGTCTCTAGAGCCTAGTGACTAGGAGTCTGAGCAAGGTTCCTAGTGAGGAGCTAGTGGCTGTCATGTGAACTATGTCGTCTCTAGAGCCTAGTGACTAGGAGTCTGAGCAAGGTTCCTAGTGAGGAGCTAGTGGCTGTCATGTGAACTATGTCGTCTCTAGAGCCTAGTGACTAGGAGTCTGAGCAAGGTTCCTAGTGAGGAGCTAGTGGCTGTCATGTGAACTATGTCGTCTCTAGAGCCTAGTGACTAGGAGTCTGAGCAAGGTTCCTAGTGAGGAGCTAGTGGCTGTCATGTGAACTATGTCGTCTCTAGAGCCTAGTGACTAGGAGTCTGAGCAAGGTTCCTAGTGAGCAGGTCTAACTACAGAAGGACTGCAGCAGGTCTAACTACAGAAGGACTACAGCAGGTCTAACTACAGAAGGACTGACTACAGCAGGTCTAACTGCAGAAGGACTGCAACAGGTCTAACTACAGAAGGACTACAGCAGGTCTAACTGCAGAAGGCCTACTAACTACAGCAGGTCTAACTACAGAAGGTCTAACTACAGAAGGACTACAGAAGGACTACAGCAGGTCGGACTACAGCAGGTCTAACTGCAACAGGTCTAACTACAGAAGGACTACAGGAGGTCTAACTACAGCAGGTCTCCAGCCTGATGCTCACCTTCTCCAGCAGACCGTTCTTCCCGTTCCGCGCCGCCATCTTGTCTCCCTGTGTCTGCGCCTGGAGCCCGCTGATTGGACGACACGGCCGCCCCCAGAGAGCCCGCTGACTGGACGACACGGCCGACCAGAGAGAGCCCCGATTGGACGGCGGCACAGCGGAGGGCAGAACGGTCTGAGCGGAGGGCTGTGATTGGTCAATAGAACGGTCTGAGCGGAGGGATGTGATTGGTCGGTAGAACGGTCTGAGCGGAGGGATGTGATTGGTCAATAGAACGGTCTGAGCGGAGGGATGTGATTGGTCGGTAGAACGGTCTGAGCGGAGGGATGTGATTGGACGAGCTGTCCCGCCCAGTCGACGTGTCACTTGTGAATGTATTTCAGAGATCTGTGGTCTTCATTAAGATCTTTTAATCCTTAATATTTATATTATTAGTGGCCGTTTTAACATTTAATAGCTAGACTGGATTTAAAGGGGAAATATCCACCACCACCAATAGATATATAATAATATATCTATAATATAGCAATGTCTCCATATATATATGAAGTGCTATCTTATTCATATTATACATGTTTACATTTAATTAATTAATTAATTAATTAATTAATTAATTAATTAATAATAAATTCGACAGTTAAGTAATGCCAATTATGTAGAACATTCAATCGCTTTTGCCCTTTTCATTAAATTACAATCCACATTATTAATCACAGTCCATGTTATTAATCAGTCATGTTATTAATCACAGTCCATGTTATTAATCAGTCATGTTATTAATGTTAATCACAGTCCATGTTATTAATGTTAATCACAGTCCATGTTATTAATGTTAATCACAGTCCATGTTATTAATGTTAATCACAGTCCATGTAATTAATCAGTCATGTTATTAATGTTAATCACAGTCCATGTTATTAATGTTAATCACAGTCCATGTTGTTAATCACAGTCCATGTTATTAATGTTAATCACAGTCCATGTTATTAATGTTAATCACAGTCCATGTAATTAATCAGTCATGTTATTAATGTTAATCACAGTCCATGTTATTAATGTTAATCACAGTCCATGTTATTAATCACAGTCCATGTTATTAATGTTAATCACAGTCCATGTTATTAATCACAGTCCATGTTATTAATGTTAATCACAGTCCATGTTGTTAATCACAGTCCATGTTATTAATGTTAATCACAGTCCATGTTATTAATGTTAATCACAGTCCATGTTATTAATGTTAATCACAGTCCATGTTATTAATGTTAATCACAGTCCATGTAATTAATCAGTCATGTTATTAATGTTAATCACAGTCCATGTTATTAATGTTAATCACAGTCCATGTTATTAATCACAGTCCATGTTATTAATGTTAATCACAGTCCATGTTATTAATGTTAATCACAGTCCATGTTATTAATCACAGTCCATGTTATTAATGTTAATCACAGTCCATGTTATTAATGTTAATCACAGTCCATGTTATTAATCACAGTCCATGTTATTAATGTTAATCACAGTCCATGTTGTTAATCACAGTCCATGTTGTTAATCACAGTCCATGTTATTAATGTTAATCACAGTCCATGTTATTAATGTTAATCACAGTCCATGTTATTAATCACAGTCCATGTTGTTAATCACAGTCCATGTTATTAATGTTAATCACAGTCCATGTTATTAATGTTAATCACAGTCCATGTTGTTAATCACAGTCCATGTTATTAATGTTAATCACAGTCCATGTTATTAATCACAGTCCATGTTGTTAATCACAGTCCATGTTATTAATGTTAATCACAGTCCATGTTATTAATCACAGTCCATGTTGTTAATCACAGTCCATGTTATTAATGTTAATCACAGTCCATGTTGTTAATCACAGTCCATGTTATTAATGTTAATCACAGTCCATGTTATTAATGTTAATCACAGTCCATGTTGTTAATCACAGTCCATGTTATTAATGTTAATCACAGTCCATGTT
>PIJE02001320.1:52867-135367 GCA_002895965.2 Coryphaenoides rupestris
GGGGGTGCCTGCACGTTCTGATTTGCTCCGTTAATTCGGTTCTGATGGGGGGGGTGCTCCGTTAATTCGTGGTTCTGATGGGGGGGGGGGTGCTCCGTTAATTGGTGGGGACATGTCCCCAGCGTCCCCACTAAATTCTACGCCCATGCTCGGTACCAGGCTCAGTTTCTATTAAACATCCATAAACGCCAACTCGGTCTCATCTCTTTATTTCAATATTCCTTGGCTCAGAATATTACAAGGTTAACGTTGCGTTGCCAAAGTGGTATCGGTGCGGTTGTATCGGAGTAGTTTAACGAGTACGAGTACGAGTACATGAGCACAGTATCGGACCGATACCGAATACTGGTATCGGTATCGGTGCATCCCTATTTGTGTCCTCTATATTAGCGCACTAGTCACTAGTCACTAGTTCACTAATCCCCTTTTAGTGAACATCTCTATTGGATTAATCCAACGATGAAAACAGCAATGCATTCACACACCACTTGCGTGGTGTGTGATGGTACCAAGCTGCACTATGACATGGTTCTCACGGGGCAGCGGAACAACTAGAACCAGCCTGAAGGTACGAGTCAGTGGTTCCCTATATGTTGCATCACTTAATACCCATAATGCACCACATAAACACTGAAGCGGACTCACTTCAACACTGTATCCTGTGACGCATACCGATGTTCATTAACTCCGGATTCATCCCATAGAGAGCCTAAGTCCAGCCCCTTCCACCTTATGTCAGAAAATATGTTGAGAGAGAGAGATTTGAATTGTTCCATAAGTTACACATGATGATGTGTGAAATAGTGAACTATGGTGGTGATGAGTTAACTATCTAGTGTTCACTCTATAGGAGGAGGGTGATGAGTTAACTATCTAGTGTTCACTCTATAGGAGGAGGGTGATGAGTTAACTATCTAGTGTTCACTCTATAGGAGGAGGGTGATGAGTTAACTATCTAGTGTTCACTCTATAGGAGGAGGGTGATGAGTTAACTATCTAGTGTTCACTCTATAGGAGGAGGGTGATGAGTTAACTATCTAGTGTTCACTCTATAGGAGGAGGGTGATGAGTTAACTATCTAGTGTTCACTCTATAGGAGGAGGGTGATGAGTTAACTATCTAGTGTTCACTCTATAGGAGGAGGGTGATGAGTTAACTATCTAGTGTTCACTCTATAGGAGGAGGGTGATGAGTTAACTATCTAGTGTTCACTCTATAGGAGGAGGGTGATGAGTTAACTATCTAGTGTTCACTCTATAGGAGGAGGGTGATGAGTTAACTATCTAGTGTTCACTCTATAGGAGGAGGGTGATGAGTTAACTATCTAGTGTTCACTCTATAGGAGGAGGGTGATGAGTTAACTATCTAGTGTTCACTCTATAGGAGGACCCCCCCCCATCAGAACCGCAAATTAATGGAGCACCCCCCCCCCATCAGAACCACGAATTAACGGAGCACCCCCCCCCCCCCATCAGAACCGCAAATTAACGGAGCACCCCCCCCCCCCATCAGAACCGCAAATTAACGGGAGCCACCCCCCCCCCCCCATCAGAACCGCAAATTAAACGGGAGCACCCCCTAGACAAAAAAAATGTTTTCAAAGTCATTAGAACTGTAATGGTTTTATTAAGTACTCGGTATCGGTATTCGGTATCGGCAAGTACCCAAATGTAAGTACTTGTACTTGTACTCGGTCTGAAAAAAAGTGGTATCGGTGCATCCCTAGACACAAATATAGGGCACAAGTGGACCAACTCCAACACGGCATATGACTTGCTAGGCTAGGTTCTGCTGGCTAAGCTGGGCTGGGCTGTGGATACTGCAGCACTACGCTAGTATAGTTACACAGCTGGCTTCTGACGCACCAACGCTAGCACACATGCCAGCACACAGCTCAGAGCCCGTTCCTGACGAGGGTCTGCGGGAGGCAGGGTCATCAGGTCAGGCTGCTAGCTTCCCAACCAGCCGCCCAGGTCCTCACGTCTCCTCAGATGCAGCAGACGTGACCCAACGTTTGAAGAGTCAGCGTCAGAGAGCTAATACTTTCTCGGGAGAAGTTTGGGTTTCCGTGGACTTTGGCGCCTCTGGCTCCCCCCCCTGGAGCGGAGGAGGTACCGCGGGGGGCCTGACTGGTTTTCCGAGCCCAGTGGCGCGTGCCGTTTCGGCGTCAGCGCCCGGCCCCGTGGGTCCCCGGGGGTCCGGGAGAAGGGGGTCCTGCGGGATGGCCGCAGCAGGACCCTGGCCCTCTTGGCGTCTGCTTCCTGCTGCTGGTTCTCCAGATGTTTGGTTTTCTGGCTGCGTTTTCCTTTCCTTGAGGTAGGGTGGTTCTGCTCTTTGGAGAGGGCCGTCCCCGAGGTTCTGCTGTCTGAGGGGCCCGACAGGGAGCCGCTGTACTGCGCTGGGTCCGCCCCCACAAAGTCCTCGCCGTTGTACGGCCGAGCGGGAACGCGCGCCTTCGCCTTCCTAAAGCCCCCGGGCCCCGCTGGCCCCAACACCCGGCACCGCGTGACCGCTCCCTCGGCGGAGGGGCGTTTCTTAGGGGCGGTTAGCTCCTCCTCCTCCCCGGTCCCCATCGGGCTGCCGGTCAGCGTGGCCTTGGAGGTCACCGTGAGGCTCTGGCGGTCCAGCTCGATCTGCCGCCACTTCAGCAGCACGGCGGGGCTGGTCTGGTAGCTGGTGGGGCTCTGCAGGCCGCGCAGCAGGTTCCTGGGCGTGGACTTGACGACGGCCGGCTCCAGGAGGCGGCCGTCGGCCAGCCGCTTGGGGGGCGTGCAGGGGGAGCACACGATGGGCTTGAAGTGGTTCAGCTCCTCCGAGATGCTGTCGTTGCTCTCGGGGCTGACGGAGCGCTCGGAGCCGGGCGGGGGGAGGACGCGCCAGGCCAGCCGACGGTCGCTGCTGACGGGAGGCCAGGCGGCGGCAGGGGGGGGGCTGTTCTCTGAGGACAGCAGGATCCCCGCGGTGAAGCTGTGCCTCGCCCCCGCCTGCAAGCACCAAGCAGCCCATCAACTAACCAGTCTGCTGCTGGTTCTACTGGGAGCTGTCCTGTACAACCGCAGTCTGCTACTGGTTCTACTGGGAGCGGCCCAGTACAACCACAGGCTGCTGCTGGTTCTACTGGGAGCTGCCCAGTGCAACCAGCAGTGGATAAATCTGCTATAAGTGAACACTTCAGACTTACCACGTTCATCATGGACGACTGGGGGAGGAATCTTTGCTTCCCTCCTCCTTCCACAGACGCAGTACAGCTCTGGCTCCGCTGGGAGGCGCTGTGGAGAGACCGCCATGGTAGTTAGGATCAACTATCAAGTTAGTATGATTTTCCTAGAAGTATCAACATGTTCCCCAGCAGTATCAACATGTTGTGTTGCACTACATATTAATATTATTTTATATAACATGGCTCTACTAAATATTATTTTATCATCATACTCTCTGAAGGCCGACGGTGTTTTGCATTTCCTGAACGTTCCGGAGACGTTCCTCGTCCGCTTCCCGACAGGCTCCTCGTTCTCTGAGTCAGAGAGAACCGTCTTCACCTGGAACACACGCCCACAAGAACCTGGTCAGAACCTGGTCAGAACCTGGTTGCCATGACCTGGTCGCCAGAACCTGGTCAGAGCCTGGTTGCCAGGACCTGGTTGCCAGGACCTGGTTGCCATGCCAGGACAGGAACTCCTCCAAGCAGCAGCTAAGGTGTCAACAGTTTGTAAAAGGCTGGTTTAGTGATGTCTGGTCATGCGCGGTGCGGGGAGGTTCAGGTTGTGTTTAAGACCCCAGTGGTCGCGTCTTCAGGAACAACTTTACGCCGGCTCGTTAACGCAAACAGCTGGCAAGCTGATCCTGTGGCAGCAACTCACGTGGACCCGATGGTCCGGATGTTCAGAACGGAACGACTGCCAGCGCCAGCGTCTCTGAACCAGCGGACCTCCTGGTACTCACCTTCACCTTGGACAGCTGGTCGGAGGACACACCTCCACACCAAGAACCCTGGGCCATGGGGGCGGAGCTGTCTGGAGAAAAAACACCACCCATCACCACACCCTGAACACAACTATCATACCAAAGACCAGGGTGGAGCTCAAGTCTATAGTCTGAGATAGTCAGCTAGAACACCACCCATCACCATACCTCCAGCTTGAACACCACCCATCACCATACCTCCAGCTTGAACACCACCCATCACCATACCTCCAGCTTGAACACCACCCATCACCATACCTCCAGCTTGAACACCACCACCATACCTCCATCTGAATGTGTTTGAGACATGCTGCTCCCCAGCATGGTGCCTCTGCTTCATTACAAGAACAGCCCTGACAACTGAGAGGAAGTTTGGGAACAAGTCCAGAGAAGTTCACAAGACCATCGATACCAACGTTAGACACAACTAGTGGGACACGAAGACTCTATACCTCATCATAACTAGTGGGACACGAAGACTCTATACCTCATCGTAACTAGTGGGACACGAAGACTATACCTCATCATAACTAGTGGGACATGAGGGCTCTATACCTCATCATAACTAGTGGGACATGAGGGATCTATACCTCATCATAACTAGTGGGACATGAAGACTATACCTCATCATAACTAGTGGGACACGAGGGATATATACCTCATCATAACTAGTGGGACATGAAGACTCTATACCTCATCATAACTAGTGGGACACGAAGACTCTATACCTCATCATAACTAGTGGGACACGAAGACTATACCTCATCGTAACTAGTGGGACACGAAGACTATACCTCATCATAACTAGTGGGACATGAGGGCTCTATACCTCATCATAACTAGTGGGACATGAGGGATCTATACCTCAAAATAACTAGTGGGACACGAAGACTATATACCTCATCATAACTAGTGGGACATGAAGACTGTATACCTCATCATAACTAGTGGGACACGAAGACTCTATACCTCATCATAACTAGTGGGACACGAAGACTCTATACCTCATCATAACTAGTGGGACACGAAGACTATACCTCATCGTAACTAGTGGGACACGAATACTATACCTCATCATAACTAGTGGGACACGAAGACTCTATACCTCATCATAACTAGTGGGACACGAGGGCTCTCCACCTCATGAAGACTCTATACCTCATAACTAGTGGGACACGAAGACTCTATACCTCATCATAACTAGTGGGACACGAAGACTATACCTCATCATAACTAGCGGGACACGAGGGCTCTACACCTCATGAAGACTCTATACCTCATAACTAGTGGGACACGAAGACTCTATACCTCATCATAACTAGCGGGACACGAAGACTCTATACCTCATCATAACTAGTGGGCCATGAAGACTATACCTCATCATAAACTAGTGGACACGAAGACTCTATACCTCATCATAACTAGTGGGACACGAAGACTCTATACCTCATCCATAACTAGCGGGACACGAGGGCTCTACACCTCATGAAGACTCTATACCTTCATAACTCATGGGACACCAAAGACTCTATACCTCCAATCATAACTAGTGGGACACGTTAAGACTCTATACCTCATCATAACCTAGTGGGACAACCAAAAGACTCTATACCTCATCATAACTAGTGGGACACAAAGACTCTATACCCTCATCCAAACTAGTGGGACACGAAGACTCTATACCGTCATCGTCAACTATGTGGGACACGAGACATATACCTCATCATAACTAGTGGACACGAAGACTATACCTCATCATAACTAGTGGGACACGAAGACTCTATACCTCATCGTAACTAGTGGGACACGAAGACTATACCTCATCATAACTAGTGGGTACATGAGGGTTCTATACCTCATTCAATAACTAGGGGACATGAGGGACTCTAACCTCATCATAACTAGTGGGACATGAAGACTATACCTCATCATAAACTAGTGGGACACGAGGAACTATAACCTCATCATAACTAGTGGGACATGAAGACTTCTATACCTCATCATAACTAGTGGGACACGAAGACTCTATACCTCATCATAACTAGTGGGACACGAAGACTATACCTCATCGTAACTATGGGGACACGAAGACTATACCTCATCATAACTAGTGGGACATGAGGGCCTCTATACCTCATCATAACTAGTGGGACATGAGGGATCTATACCTCAAAATAACTAGTGGACACGAAGACTATATACCTCATCATAACTAGTGGGACATGAAGACTATACCTCATCATAACTAGTGGGACACGAAGACTCTATACCTCATTCATAACTAGTGGGACACGAAGACTCTATACCTCATCATAACTAGTGGGACACGAAGACTATACCTCATCGTAACTAGTGGGACACGAATACTATACCTCATCATAACTAGTGGGACACGAAGACTCTATACCTCATCATAACTAGTGGGACACGAGGGCTCTCCACCTCATGAAGACTCTATACCTCATAACTAGTGGACACGAAGACTCTTATACCTCATCATAACTAGTGGGACACGAAGACTATACCTCATCATAACTAGCGGGACACGAGGGCTCTACACCTCATGAAGACTCTATACCTCATAAACTAGTGGGACACGAAGACTCTATACCTCATCATAACTAGCGGGACACGAAGACTCTATACCTCATCATAACTAGTGGGCCATGAAGACTATACCTCATCATAACTAGTGGGACACGAAGACTCTATACCTCATCATAACTAGTGGGACACGAAGACTCTATACCTCATCATAACTAGCGGGACACGAGGGCTCTACACCTCATGAAGACTCTATACCTCATAACTAGTGGGACACGAAGACTCTATACCTCATCATAACTAGCGGGACACGAAGACTCTATACCTCATCATAACTAGTGGGACATGAAGACTCTATACCTCATGAAGACTATACCTCATCATAACTAGTGGGACACGAAGACTCTATACCTCATGAAGACTCTATACCTCATCATAACTAATGGGACACGAAGACTCTATACCTCATCATAACTAGTTGGGACACGAAGACTCTATACCTCATCATAAACTGTGGGACACAAAGACTATACCTCATCATAACTAGCGGGACACGAAGACTCTAACCTCATCATAACTAGTGTGACACGAAGACTCTATACCTCATCATAACTAGTGGGCCATGAAGACTCTATACTCATCATAACTAGCGGGACACGAAGACTCTATACCTCATCAATACTAGTGGGACACGAAGACTCTATAACCTCATCATAACTAGTGGGACATGAAAGACTCTATACCTCATGAAGACTTATACCTCATCATAACTATGGGGACATGAAGACTCTATACCTCATCATAACTATTGGGACATGAGGGCTCTATACCTCATCATAACTAGCGGGCCATGAAGACTCTATACCTCATCATAACTAGCGGGGACATGAAGACTCTATACCTCATCATAACTAGTGGGACACGAAGACTCTATACCTCATGAAGACTCTATACCTCATCATAAATAGTGGGACATGAAGACTCTATACCTCATCATAACTAGTGGGACACGAAGACTCTATACCTCATCATAACTAGTGGGACATGAGGGCTCTATACCTCATCATAACTAGTGGGACATGAAGGACTCTATACCTCATGATAACTAGTGGGACATGAAGACTATACCTCATGATAACTAGTGGGACATGAAGACTCTATACCTCATCATAACTAGTGGGACATGAGGGCTCTATACCTCATCATAACTAGTGGGACATGAGGGCTCTATACCTCATCATAACTAGTGGGACATGAGGGCTCTATACCTCATCATAACTAGTGGGACATGAGGGCTCTATACCTCATCATAACTAGTGGGACATGAGGGCTCTATACCTCATCATAACTAGTGGGACATGAGGGCTCTATACCTCATCATAACTAATGGGACATGAGGGCTCTATACCTCATCATAACTAGTGGGACATGAGGGCTCTATACCTCATCATAACTAGTGGGACATGAGGGCTCTATACCTCTCATAACTAGTGGGACATGAGGGCTCTATACCTCATCATAACTAGTGGGACATGAGGGCTCTATACCTCATCATAACTAGTGGGACATGAGGGCTCTATACCTCATCATAACTAGTGGGACATGAGGGCTCTATACCTCATCATAACTAGTGGGACATGAGGGCTCTATACCTCATCATAACTAGTGGGACATGAGGGCTCTATACCTCATCATAACTAGTGGGACATGAGGCTCTATACCTCATCATAACTAGTGGGACATGAGGGCTCTATGGAGGACTGTGGTGGTGGTGAGGACAGGTGGAGAATGGGGGTGTCTCCCTTTGTATCGACGGCAGGGGTCATTTGAAGACCTCCATCGTGACTTCCTGACCCAAAGGCTTGTTTGATGACGTCATATAATCAATATCCTGATCGATATTCTTACTTATGGAAGCGAAGGAATACAAATGTAATTGAAAGTAGAAGCCAAACCTTTCCGGCGGTCTTGTTCCTACACCGCTCCGGACAGCAGCTCCTCCTGCTCTGGTCCCAGGGGTCCGGGGGTCCGGGTCCACAGCCGCCGGGCCGGCCTCGCTGCCCGGCCGCCTGCCGGAGCCCCGCGGCCGGCAGCAGCAGCGGGACCTCCGCTCCGCGGGCGCTGGAAGCAGCGGAGGCAAACGGAGTGTCCCCCCGGCCTGGGGCAGCAGGCCCCGGGCCGGGAAGGAGTGCCGCCCCGCAGCACCCGCCGGGCACCCGGGGGCCCGGGGCTGCGGGTTGGACCGCGGAGCGGAGCCGGAGCAGGAGCCCGCTGCCCGGGCACCGATCCTCCGCTTCGGCGGGACGCTGGGCGGACGCCGCGGCCGCCATTTTCGCTGCTGTTCTCCTTCCGGTCCAGTTTGAAAACAAACAACCCCGCCCCCCCCGTCGGCACGCCCCCTCACTGAGCCGAGCGCGCCTTTGTTATTCTATATTATGAGGCTATATATTGTTAATATTAATATTAATATGTATTATGGGCCACAAAGACCTCAACTTTATTAACGTGACTAGAGCTTCAGTAGAGGATATTGTTGTGTTGTGTTGGACGGGCCGCTAGGGGGCGACACACAACTACAACTGTTACACAGCCTGCAGTCAACTTGATAGAGAAGCAAAGCGTTCTTCTATTTTCATAGGGGACCAAAAACACGGCTAATTAATGTTATATATTATATAATATATATTATATTATACATTATATATATATATTATATTATATAATATATATATATTATATATATAATATAGGGCGCTATACCCCTCCCGGCCAGCAGGCGGGGATGTACACTGTAGTACTAAAACCCAGCGTACCGTCCAGAACGAAGAAGCCCCGTCCTCCAGGCCGACCGTGACCTCCTGTCAGACCCCCCGGGACCTCCTGTCAGACCCCCCATCCTCCAGGCCGACCGGGTCCTGCTGTCAGACCCCCCATCCTCCAGGCCGACCGGGTCCTGCGTAATCTGGTTTAAACTCTTTCTAGTCTGGTGTAAATTGTGTTTTCTGCTCCAGGTCTCTGGTAATCTGGTTTAAACTCTTTCTAATCTGGTGTAAATTGTGTTTTCTGCTCCAGGTCTCTGGTAATCTGGTTTAAACTCTTTCTAGTCTGGTGTAAATTGTGTTTTCTGCTCCAGGTCTCTGGTAATCTGCTTTAAACTCTTTCTAGTCTGGTGTAAATTGTGTTTTCTGCTCCAGGTCTCTGGTAATCTGGTTTAAACTCTTTCTAGTCTGGTGTAAATTGTGTTTTCTGCTCCAGGTCTCTGGTAATCTGGTTTAAACTCTTTCTAATCTGGTGTAAATTGTGTTTTCTGCTCCAGGTCTCTGGTAATCTGGTTTAAACTCTTTCTAGTCTGGTGTAAATTGTGTTTTCTGCTCCAGGTCTCTGGTAATCTGCTTTAAACTCTTTCTAGTCTGGTGTAAATTGTGTTTTCTGCTCCAGGTCTCTGGTAATCTGGTTTAAACTCTTTCTAATCTGGTGTAAATTGTGTTTTCTGCTCCAGGTCTCTGGTAATCTGCTTTAAACTCTTTCTAGTCTGGTGTAAATTGTGTTTTCTGCTCCAGGTCTCTGGTAATCTGCTTTAAACTCTTTCTAGTCTGGTGTAAATTGTGTTTTCTGCTCCAGGTCTCTGGTAATCTGGTTTAAACTCTTTCTAATCTGGTGTAAATTGTGTTTTCTGCTCCAGGTCTCTGGTAATCTGGTTTAAACTCTTTCTAATCTGGTGTAAATTGTGTTTTCTGCTCCAGGTCTCTGGTAATCTGGTTTAAACTCTTTCTAGTCTGGTGTAAATTGTGTTTTCTGCTCCAGGTCTCTGGTAATCTGGTTTAAACTCTTTCTAGTCTGGTGTAAATTGTGTTTTCTGCTCCAGGTCTCTGGTAATCTGGTTTAAACTCTTTCTAGTCTGGTGTAAATTGTGTGTCCAGGTTTGTCTAGCTGTGGTTCGACAGCTTAGCGGACTGATTGGCCGTATATTCAGGGTTCTTTAGACAGCAACAGGCTGAAATCATCAGTTCCTGGGACTAAAGCGGGTTCTGTGTGCATGAGGTGGTTTATGAATCTGGTTTCGACTCCTACTGATGTGAACGCTGTGTGCTCCGCCAGGGATCCACTGCGGCCGCTACGTCACATCTCATGGCTTGGCGGTCAACGTCAGCACGGACCTGACGTGGTTCCGCCACATCGTGCCCTGCGGCATCATGGGTAAGGGCGTCACGTCGCTGAGCCAGGAGCTGGGGCGGCCCGTGGCTCTGGAGGAGGTGCTGCCCGGCCTGCTGGACTCCTTCTCGGAACACTTCGCTTGCGACATCACCGGAACGCAGCCACGCCCCCCTGGCTGAGGGGGCGGGGCTCTGGACCTGCACACATCACGTGAAAATCCTTTTGGGGAGACGGGAAGTCAGGAGGCTCAGTGGAGCTGCGGTGTGTCCACCCACCAGATACTGTGTCTGCAGACGCAACAGGAGCACCTGCTGCAGGCTGGGCCACATGGTCTATTGGTTCTATTGGTTCCATTTCTACCTCCTCGACAGATAAATCCAACACATAGGAGGAGGAGGAGGAGGAGGAGGCATATTGATTCAATTAATCATTGTAAAGTATGTCCTGTCAAGGTCATGTGACCAAGAGAAGATTGCAATAAATCTGTTGTATTATATATTTGTGCTGTACACGTATTCAAGATGTCCATTTTGACAACGAAAACCAAACATCTGCGATCACAGCGGTTGTTAGGCTGAGCGGTCCGTTGGCTGCAGTCTGTTCTGAGATTGACCGAAAATGTACATATAAACACATACAAATGAAAAGCATTCATATATACAAGTACAACAAAATAGAAATCCAAAGTGTACATGTGCACAAAAAATATATAAAATATGAATCCAAATGCAAGTGCACGTTCTCAAGCATCTGCCCTGCATCTCCAACACCAAGCTGAGGTCTGAGAGTACACCTTGTACAGTATATACATATACAACTAAATATAGATATACAAACATGAGCACATCATACACAAATACAACAAAATACATTTACAAATACAATGTATATATACATATGCAAATATAACATGCATATAAAATACATATACAAGGTGTATATACAAATACATAAGTCTCTTCCTGGTCTCGAGCGTCTCCGTTTTATTTCCAGAGAATACTTCCACCAGTAAACTTAAATATAAGATATCAATGTTTTCTGTATACTAGTATAATATAATCCTACTAGTTCCAGGTTCATCTGGTTTATTATGACTTGTATTGTTTTTGCATTGTTGTATGAATATGATATTGCAGTGTAGCATGTTGATAATATAACATAATATCATAGGTTTATTTGTCCTCTATCAGGTCATTAGGATATGAGTGTTTCCATATTTACCTGGTCAACAACATGATGAAAGAGGTGTTTACCTGCACAGAGGTCCCGGTGGCCCCGCCCGCACCTCCGGACACAGGTGGGACGGACACCTGGAGGCCAATTAGCCAATCAGGGCCCTGGAGACGATGATGATGGTGGTGATGAAGAGGACCTCTGGAGATGAAGAGCAGCAGACAACATGCCACGGGCCCTGGGGGGCGCTGTGCTGCTTTGGCCCAGCTACAAGTTCCTCTTGGGATACTAACTAGTGGGACAAGAACTATACCTCATCATAACTAGTGGGACACGAGGGATATATACCTCATCATAACTAGTGGGACATGAAGACTCTATACCTCATCATAACTAGTGGGACACGAAGACTCTATACCTCATCATAACTAGTGGGACACGAAGACTATACCTCATCAACTAGTGGGACACGAATACTATACCTCATCATAACTAGTGGGACACGAAGACTCTATACCTCATCATAACTAGTGGGACACGAGGGCTCTACCTCATGAAGACTCTATACCTCATAACTAGTGGGACACGAAGACTCTATACCTCATCATAACTAGTGGGACACGAAGACTCTATACCTCATCATAACTAGTGGGACACGAAGACTCTATACCTCATCATAACTAGTGGGACACGAAGACTCTATACCTCATCATAACTAGTGGGACACGAAGACTATACCTCATCATAACTAGTGGGACATGAAGACTCTATACCTCATCATAACTAGTGGGACACGAAGACTATACCTCATCATAACTAGTGGGACACGAAGACTCTATACCTCATCATAACTAGTGGGACACGAAGACTCTATACCTCATCATAACTAGTGGGACACGAAGACTATACCTCATCATAACTAGTGGGACACGAAGACTATACCTCATCATAACTAGTGGGACACGAAGACTCTATACCTCATCATAACTAGTGGGACACGAAGACTCTATACCTCATCATAACTAGTGGGACACGAAGACTCTATACCTCATCATAACTAGTGGGACACGAAGACTCTATACCTCATGAAGACTCTATACCTCATCATAACTAGTGGGACACGAAGACTCTATACCTCATCATAACTAGTGGGACACGAAGACTCTATACCTCATGAAGACTCTATACCTCATCATAACTAGTGGGACACGAAGACTCTATACCTCATCATAACTAGTGGGACATGAAGACTATACCTCATCATAACTAGTGGGACACGAAGACTATACCTCATCATAACTAGTGGGACACGAAGACTCTATACCTCATCATAACTAGTGGGACACGAAGACTCTATACCTCATCATAACTAGTGGGACACGAAGACTCTATACCTCATCATAACTAGTGGGACACGAAGACTCTATACCTCATCATAACTAGTGGGACACGAAGACTCTATACCTCATCATAACTAGTGGGACACGAAGACTCTATACCTCATCATAACTAGTGGGACACGAAGACTCTATACCTCATCATAACTAGTGGGACACGAAGACTCTATACCTCATGAAGACTCTATACCTCATCATAACTAGTGGGACACGAAGACTCTATACCTCATCATAACTAGTGGGACACGAAGACTCTATACCTCATCATAACTAGTGGGACATGAAGACTCTATACCTCATCATAACTAGTGGGACACGAAGACTCTATACCTCATCATAACTAGTGGGACACGAAGACTCTATACCTCATCATAACTAGTGGGACACGAAGACTCTATACCTCATCATAACTAGTGGGACACGAGGGCTCTACACCTCATGAAGACTCTATACCTCATAACTAGTGGGACACGAAGACTCTATACCTCATCATAACTAGTGGGACACGAAGACTCTATACCTCATCATAACTAGTGGGACACGAAGACTCTATACCTCATCATAACTAGTGGGACACGAAGACTCTATACCTCATCGTATACTATTGTTTTAGGCTTAGACTTACTGTCATTTTTTTTTTCTTTTCTTCTATTGTTTATTTCTCTTGTTTATTATTCTTACCTCATCATAACTAGCGGGACACGAAGACTCTATACCTCATCATAACTAGTGGGACATGAAGACTCTATACCTCATCATAACTAGTGGGACACGAAGACTCTATACCTCATCATAACTAGTGGGACACGAAGACTCTATACCTCATCATAACTAGTGGGACACGAGGGCTCTACACCTCATGAAGACTCTATACCTCATAACTAGTGGGACACGAAGACTCTATACCTCATCATAACTAGTGGGACACGAAGACTCTATACCTCATCATAACTAGTGGGACACGAAGACTCTATACCTCATCATAACTAGTGGGACACGAAGACTCTATACCTCATCATAACTAGCGGGACACGAAGACTCTATACCTCATCATAACTAGTAGAAGACTCTATACCTCATCATAACTAGTGGGACACGAAGACTCTATACCTCATCATAACTAGTGGGACACGAAGACTCTATACCTCATCATAACTAGCGGGACACGAGGGCTCTACACCTCATGAAGACTCTATACCTCATAACTAGTGGGACACAAAGACTCTATACCTCATCATAACTAGTGGGACACGAAGACTCTATACCTCATCATAACTAGTGGGACACGAAGACTCTATACCTCATCATAACTAGTGGGACACGAAGACTCTATACCTCATCATAACTAGTGGGACACGAAGACTCTATACCTCATCATAACTAGTGGGACATGAAGACTCTATACCTCATCATAACTAGTGGGACACGAAGACTATACCTCATCATAACTAGTGGGACATGAAGACTCTATACCTCATCATAACTAGTGGGACATGAGGGCTCTATACCTCATCATAACTAGCGGGACATGAAGACTCTATACCTCATCATAACTAGTGGGACACGAAGACTCTATACCTCATCATAACTAGTGGGACACGAAGACTCTATACCTCATCATAACTAGTTGAAGACTCTATACCTCATCATAACTAGTGGGACATGAAGACTCTATACCTCATCATAACTAGTGGGACACGAAGACTCTATACCTCATCATAACTAGTGGGCCATGAAGACTCTATACCTCATCATAACTAGTGGGACATGAAGACTCTATACCTCATCATAACTAGTGGGACATGAAGACTCTATACCTCATCATAACTAGTGGGACATGAGGGCTCTATACCTCATCATAACTAGTGGGACATGAGGGCTCTATACCTCATCATAACTAGTGGGACATGAGGGCTCTATACCTCATCATAACTAGTGGGACATGAGGGCTCTATACCTCATCATAACTAGTGGGACATGAGGGCTCTATACCTCATCATAACTAGTGGGACATGAGACTCTATACCTCATCATAACTAGTGGGACACGAAGACTCTATACCTCATCATAACTAGTGGGACATGAAGACTCTATACCTCATCATAACTAGTGGGACATGAAGACTCTATACCTCATCATAACTAGTGGGACATGAGGACTCTATACCTCATCATAACTAGTGGGACATGAGGGCTCTATACCTCATCATAACTAGTGGGACATGAGGGCTCTATACCTCATCATAACTAGTGGGACATGAGGGCTCTATACCTCATCATAACTAGTGGGACATGAGGGCTCTATACCTCATCATAACTAGTGGGACATGAGGGCTCTATACCTCATCATAACTAGTGGGACATGAGGGCTCTATACCTCATCATAACTAGTGGGACATGAGGGCTCTATACCTCATCATAACTAGTGGGACATGAGGGCTCTATGGAGGACTGTGGTGGTGGTGGAGGACAGGTGGAGAATGGGGGTGTCTCCCTTTGTATCCGACGGCCAGGGGTCATTTGAAGACCTCCATCGTGACTTCCTGACCCCAAAGGCTTGTTTGATGACGTCATATAATCAATATCCTGATCGATATTCTACTTATGGAAGCGAAGGAATACAAATGTAATGAAAGTAGAAGCCAACCTTTCCGGGAGTCGCAGATCCTCCGGTCCAGTCTGTTCCTACACCGCTCCGGACAGCAGCTCCTCCTGCTCTGGTCCCAGGGGTCCCGGGGGTCCGGGTCCACAGCCGCCGGGCCGGCCTCGCTGCCCGGCCGCCTGCCGGAGCCCCGCGGCCGGCAGCAGCAGCGGGGACCTCCGCTCCGCGGGCGCTGGAAGCAGCGGAGGCAAACGGAGTGTCCCCCCGGCCTGGGGCAGCAGGGCCCCGGGCCGGGAAGGAGTGCCGCCCCGCAGCACCCCGCCGGGCACCCGGGGGCCCGGGGCTGCGGGTTGGACGCGGAGCGGAGCCGGAGCAGGAGCCCGCTGCCCGGGCACCGATCCTCCGCTTCGGCGGGACGCTGGGCGGACGCCGCGGCCGCCATTTTCGCTGCTGTTCTCCTTCCGGTCCCAGTTTGAAAACAAACAACCCCGCCCCCCCCGTCGGCACGCCCCCTCACTGAGCCGAGCGCGCCTTTGTTATTCTATATTATGAGGCTATATATTGTTAATATTAATATTAATATGTATTATGGGCACAAAGACCTCAACTTTATTAACGTGACTAGAGCTTCAGTAGAGGATATTGTTGTGTTGTGTTGGACGGCCGCTAGGGGGCGACACACAACTACAACTGTTACACAGCCTGCAGTCAACTTGATAGAGAAGCAAAGCGTTCTTCTATTTTCATAGGGGACCAAAACACGGCTAATTAATGTTATATATTATATAATATATATTATATATTATACATTATATAATATATATTATATTATATTATATATAATATATATTATATAATATAATATAGGGCGCTATACCCCCTCCCGGCCAGCAGGCGGGGATGTTACACTGTAGTACTAAAACCCAGCGTACCGTCCAGAACGAAGAAGCCCCGTCCTCCAGGCCGACCGTGACCTCCTGTCAGACCCCCCGGGACCTCCTGTCAGACCCCCCATCCTCCAGGCCGACCGGGTCCTGCTGTCAGACCCCCCATCCTCCAGGCCGACCGGGTCCTGCTGTCAGACCCCCCATCCTCCAGGCCGACCGGGTCCTGCTGTCAGACCCCCCATCCTCCAGGCCGACCGGGTCCTGCTGTCAGACCCCCCAACCTCCAGGCCGACCGGGTCCTGCTGTCAGACCGGCCGGCATGCAGCGCCCTAGCGCCGCGGTGCAGCTCGTCCACCTGGGCCGGATCTCGTACTCCCAGGCGCTCCGGGAGCAGCAGCGCTTCGTCCAGCGACATCGGGACCACCGGGACCCCGGCCGCTCGGCCCCCGACGCCCTGCTGGTGTGCGAGCACCCGGCGGTCTACACCGTGGGGCTCCGCCAGGCTCCGTACCCCGCCGAGGAGGAGCGCCGGCTGCGCCTCCTTGGAGCCGAGTTCTTCCGGACGAACCGCGGCGGGCTGATCACCTTCCACGGGCCGGGCCAGCTGGTGTGCTACCCGGTCCTGGACCTCCGGGGCTTCGGCAGGAGCGTCCGCCGCTACGTGTGCCAGCTGGAGAGGACCGTGATCGGGCTGTGCGGCCGGCTGGGCATCGAGGCGTCCACCTCCCCGGACACGGGGGTCTGGGTCGGGGACAACAAGATCTGCGCTATCGGTACGCAGACCCCCCAGCGGGACGCAGGCTGGGTAATCTGGTTTAAACTCTTTCTAGTCTGGTGTAAATTGTGTTTTCTGCTCCAGGTCTCTGGTAATCTGGTTTAAACTCTTTCTAGTCTGGTGTAAATTGTGTGTCCAGGTTTGTCTAGCTGTGGTTCGACAGCTTAGCGGACTGATTGGCCGTATATTCAGGGTTCTTTAGACAGCAACAGGCTGAAATCATCAGTTCCTGGGACTAAAGCGGGTTCTGTGTGCATGAGGTGGTTTATGAATCTGGTTTCGACTCCTACTGATGTGAACGCTGTGTGCTCCGCCAGGGATCCACTGCGGCCGCTACGTCACATCTCATGGCTTGGCGGTCAACGTCAGCACGGACCTGACGTGGTTCCGCCACATCGTGCCCTGCGGCATCATGGGTAAGGGCGTCACGTCGCTGAGCCAGGAGCTGGGGCGGCCCGTGGCTCTGGAGGAGGTGCTGCCCGGCCTGCTGGACTCCTTCTCGGAACACTTCGCTTGCGACATCACCGGAACGCAGCCACGCCCCCCTGGCTGAGGGGGCGGGGCTCTGGACCTGCACACATCACGTGAAAATCCTTTTGGGGAGACGGGAAGTCAGGAGGCTCAGTGGAGCTGCGGTGTGTCCACCCACCAGATACTGTGTCTGCAGACGCAACAGGAGCACCTGCTGCAGGCTGGGCCACATGGTCTATTGGTTCTATTGGTTCCATTTCTACCTCCTCGACAGATAAATCCAACACATAGGAGGAGGAGGAGGAGGAGGCATATTGATTCAATTAATCATTGTAAAGTATGTCCTGTCAAGGTCATGTGACCAAGAGAAGATTGCAATAAATCTGTTGTATTATATATTTGTGCTGTACACGTATTCAAGATGTCCATTTTGACAACGAAAACCAAACATCTGCGATCACAGCGGTTGTTAGGCTGAGCGGTCCGTTGGCTGCAGTCTGTTCTGAGATTGACCGAAAATGTACATATAAACACATACAAATGAAAAGCATTCATATATACAAGTACAACAAAATAGAAATCCAAAGTGTACATGTGCACAAAAAATATATAAAATATGAATCCAAATGCAAGTGCACGTTCTCAAGCATCTGCCCTGCATCTCCAACACCAAGCTGAGGTCTGAGAGTACACCTTGTACAGTATATACATATACAACTAAATATAGATATACAAACATGAGCACATCATACACAAATACAACAAAATACATTTACAAATACAATGTATATATACATATGCAAATATAACATGCATATAAAATACATATACAAGGTGTATATACAAATACATAAGTCTCTTCCTGGTCTCGAGCGTCTCCGTTTTATTTCCAGAGAATACTTCCACCAGTAAACTTAAATATAAGATATCAATGTTTTCTGTATACTAGTATAATATAATCCTACTAGTTCCAGGTTCATCTGGTTTATTATGACTTGTATTGTTTTTGCATTGTTGTATGAATATGATATTTGCAGTGTAGCATGTTGATAATATAACATAATATCATAGGTTTATTTGTCCTCTATCAGGTCATTAGGATATGAGTGTTTCCATATTTACCTGGTCAACAACATGATGAAAGAGGTGTTTTACCTGCACAGAGGTCCCGGTGGCCCCGCCCGCACCTCCGGACCACAGGTGGGACGGACACCTGGAGGCCAATTAGCCAATCAGGGCCCTGGAGACGATGATGATGGTGGTGATGAAGAGGACCTCTGGAGATGAAGAGCAGCAGACAACATGCCACGGGCCCTGGGGGGCGCTGTGCTGCTTTGGCCCAGCTACAAGTTCCTCTTGGGATACTCTGGGGGTCAAAGGTTAACATCAAACCACCCCGCCCCCCCGCGGTCCGGTCTTCTGATGGAGAGATTAGACGTGATGTTTTCCCTGAGAAGAACACAAGGTCAGGGGTCACGGCTCTGGCCTTGCCCAGCCTCACATGTTATATATATATATATATATATATTATATATATACACCATATAGCATATATACTGGATATATATCTATCATATATACTGCAGATATACTGTACAAACCATATATACTGTATACATATGATACCGTGTTCAATATACATTTCAATATATCATACTATATACCATCTGTACTTTATTAATCCAAGAATGGAAATTCAGGTGTCACAGTAAAAAGTACGGAACATTGAAATGAATTAATAAGAGAAAGAAAAAAAAAACTAATGTATAAACAAAGGAGTTAAGAAGTACATGAGTACTTCACAGCTTCAAGTCTCCTTGAACTTATTGGAGGACTTTGACCTGACCTCACTGTGACATCAAAGGTCAGAGTTCACACCAGAGAACCCTGGTTCACCACACCAGAGAATCCTGGTTCTCAACACCAGAGAACCCTGGTTCACCACACCAGAGAACCCTGGTTCACTGCAGGCCTCAGATTGCTTTGTGTGGTCGGAGACTGCATGATGAAGATGTATGAAGGTACAAATATATATCTATATACAAAATGTATATACAGTATGTACAATATATTATATATATTCATGTTCAACCTTTCATTATCCTCACGTGATTAATTCAGCTAAGTCTGTCACATGACCAGCACTGATTGGCTCAGAGCTGATCATGTGATGGTAAAATCACATTATAAGATGAAAAGATGACACCACACAATCAAGGACAGACCAACCGCAGACAGACAGCAGAGAACAGACAGCAGAGAGACCGAGAGCGGTCCATGCAGGGCAGGATGTGTGGTCAACTGGGCCGCTGGACAGGACCAGGGGTTCTCCTGATGTTCTGATGGGTGTGTAGTGCTGTTCCTCACCATGAACCAGAGCTTCCTCTACACGGCTGTCTCTCTGACGGCCTACAGCCCCCCCGGCCCCCTCAACTACCTCTTCTTTGTCCTCTGCCTGCTGCTGTACGGCTCCACGCTGTCTGCCAACGTGCTGCTGATGGTGCTGATCCTGCGCGACCCAGCGCTCCACAAGCCCATGTACACCTTCCTGCTGCACCTGGCGCTCAACGGCATCCTGGGCTCCTGCGCCGTGTGCCCCAAGGTAATGGAGAGCCTGCTGTCCCACACGCCGCTCGTGTCCTACGGGGGCTGCCTGCTGCAGGTGCTCTGCATCAACGTGTACGCCACCTGCGCCTACGCCCTCCTGGCGGTGATGGCCTACGACCGATACATCTCCATCTGCCGGCCGCTGCAGTACCACAGTGTCATTACCCCCGCCCGGGTGACAGGGCTGCTGGCCGTGGCCTACCTGGTGCCGGTGGGCCTGCTGTCGGTGCAGGTGTACCTGACCTCGCGCCTGCCTCTCTGCCGCTTCGCCATCAACAAGCTGTTCTGTGACAACCTGGCGGTGGTCAAGCTGTCGTGCGTCCGCAGCAGCCTGATCGACGCCTACGGCCTGCTTATCACCTTCTGCTTGGTGGTGCTGCCCTTCGTCTGCGTTCTGCTGTCCTACATGAAGATTCTGTCTGTGAGCCTGAAGGCCTCCAAGGACTCCCAGCGGAAGGCCCTGAGCACCTGCGCTCCTCACCTCATCATCTTCATCAACTTCTCCGTCAGCATCCTCTTCTCTGTGCTCTACAACCGGACGAGCAGTGTGTCTCTGCTGGGGAACTTCCTCAACTCCACACTCTTCGTCCTGTTGCCCCCCCTCTTCCACCCCCTAGTCTACGGCATCCGGACCCAGGAGATACGCCGCTCCATCCACAGGACGATCCCCAGAACATGCTGCCTCCTAGCCTCCGGCCAGGGGCCCCTCATATACCCTAGCCTCCGGCCCCTCAGATACCCTAGCCTCCGGCCAGGGGCCCCTCAGCTACCCTAGCCCTAGTTACCCTAACGCTACGTTATAGAATAATGTCTCACAACGGCTTAGAAACCAAACAATAAATCACAGCTCTGCTAAACATCTACTTGAGCCTCATATTTCTACTTGTATGATGACATGTGATTCTTTATGTAGGATACAGCATACAGTAGAGTATATGTTAGCACTTTATAGAGTTCACGACTGTTTTGTTCAGACTATAGACGCCGGGTGTCCTGCAGCACAACTAAAACACTGTCTGGTAAAACAAACTGCTCTGCACGTTTCTTGTCTTGTTTATGTTTATCTTGTGGGTTCAGGTTGTGAGGGTTAATACAAAAAGGGGGGAGAAACGACAGAGTGGTGACATCATCCTATGACATCATCATGATGTTCACCAAACACGAGGTAATTAGACCCCTGGGGGATCAAGGAACACGAACAACATGACACACACACACACACACACACACACACACACACACACACACACACACACACTCTCTACAGGGTCTATCAACCAGTATGTAGTGCAATTTGTGGCCTATAATTGTCATTTATAAATAAATAAATACAATGATATACTGTATGCTACGATATGCAATATATTATTTGTTCATAAACCCACTAAATCTCATTTCAGAGAAGAGACACTCAGCAGCAAGTTGAGGTTTAGGGTTGAGGGGTTAGGGGTTAGGGCTTAGTGGAGGCCTAAAGCACATGACCAGGACCACGGGTGGGAGAAGGGGGCTTCTAGAGCCTGTCTGGTCTGTGGACTGATCTGCCGCAACTCCCAGTGGCCTGTTGGCAGCTGGGGTGGTTAGTGACCGTGCCGTCCCAGAGAGAGTTGCTTCAAGATTTTCCTTCGAGATTAATAAAGTTTTATCTTATCTTAAGAAGATGAGGTGGCGATGGATGAAGAGATGTACCATGAAGATGATCAGTGAAACAGTGTTTGGCTTTCCATTAGCTGGTATTATCAGATTGTCATGCATTTAATAACCTTACAATTGATTGAAGAAATTAAACTAGTTTCATTTGTCTGATGGAGGAAACAGCATAAATAGCATAATTCTATTATTATGACCATAAAATGTGTTATTTGCCAGTTTTTCACGAATAAAGAGGTTGTTTTGGGTCAATGACCTTTCCCTTTGATGGTGGTTTCAGTTGTCAAAATGATAAAGTGGCTTCATTTGTCTGGTTCAGGAGTGGACATCAACTCAGGATAGCGTCATTCCCAGCTCAGACTTCCGACTTCCAAGGTAAATGGAACGCAGCATTATGTCCACAGACAAATCATTTATTCTGTCTCCAATTGTTAACAATCAGAAAATTCTACATTGATAGAATTAACAGTTGAGTTCTGGAACTAGACAGTACTCAGCCCCTCCACTACTCTCTATTAAAGTGTTTCAAACGGTAAAGTTGAGAGGCAACTCCTGCAAACCAAGAAACATTGAGCAAGGAGGCAAGGCAGGCAACCTGCTTTCATATCAAGTGCGAGCCCAGAATAAAGTCAGCAACAGGTGACGTTACAACAGACCCTACGGAAATCAGTAAAAAAAACAACATATGTATATATCATTCAGTTTCTTATTCTCCACTTGACTGGGAGAGCCCCAACCCTCTTGACCTTCTAGCATACCCCCTAGTTAATGAGAGGGTTACCATTACCATGACCATTAAATCTTAACAAAGTAGGAAACCCCCTGGACCTGATGGTTACACTCCAGAGTATTACAACTATGTTTTCCAAAGCCTTTCCCTTGGTACTCACCCCTCTTGGCAAGGGTGTTGAATGGCGCCTTTCTGTAGTGCCAACTACCACCTACCCTGTCGGAGGCTTCAATCACTTTGCTGATCAAAATGGGCAAAGACCCACTCTGTGGCAGCTGTAGGCCGATCTCCCTTTTGAACATAGATTTGAAGTTAGTGCTGGAGGCCCATTCTTGCCGTTTCCAGAAGGTTCTACCAGTCCGACCAGGTTCTCCCTCCATAGAACCTGCCAACTAGAACTAGAACCTATTGACACCCAGGCTATCAATGAAGAACCCCCCGCCCCCCTTTTTTAATTCCATTTACTCTTTCTAAGAGTTTATCTTTTCCCCTTTTAATTTATGCGATTTATTTTTTCTTTCTCTGTCCTGAGGGGTGAGAATCCTGGGTAGGGCGGTGAAGAACTGATGAGGAACCCTTAGAACGCATGGCCTGGGCTTGGCCATAGAGGACCACACAATACTGTCAACTCTACTGTGTGCTTTCATTTCTGTGAAAAAACAAAAATGACATTAATAAAAAAGGACAAAACTGCAAACGTATTTGGAAGTGAATTTGCGAAAGGTAAACATTTTCCACATAAAAGTTTGTAAAGACTTTATTGTAACCACATTAATATTTGACATTTAGCCATTAAACAGACACTTTTATTAATTATGAGTAAATATAGTAACTTCATATATATGTGTGTGTGTGTGTGTGTGTGTGTGTGTGTGTGTGTGGTGTGTGTGTGTGTGTGTGTGTGTATCCTAGATGTTAGGTAGCTAGCCATCTCAGAAGTTAAGGAGCTAGGTAGCTCAGGCATTAAGGAGTAAGGGAGCTCAGGCATTAAGGAGCTTAGGGAGCTAGGGAGCTCAGGCATTAAGGAGCTAGGGAGCTAGGGAGCTCAGGCATTAAGGAGCAAGGGGGCTAGGTAGCTCAGGCATTAGGGGGCTAGGTAGCTCAGGCATTAAGGAGCTAGGGAGCTCAGGCATTAAGGAGCTAGGGAGCTAGAGAGCTCAGGCATTAGGGGGCTAGGTAGCTCAGGCATTAAGGAGCTAGGGAGCTCAGGCATTAAGGAGCTAGAGAGCGAGTTAAATCATCAGGGAACCACAGGACTAGACTGTGAATTAGTTCAAGCAGTACAGCCAGTGCCAGACACATACATAACGCAGTAAATAAATATACAAACAATTCATACAATATACCTAATATAAGCGATATACACCATCTTGAATATAAATACAATACAATTAAATATAAATGAACAAGCGGGACGACCATCATATTCCAAATCACCCTTTTCTACTGTCAAACACAAATGTATTGAAGTCATGTTAGAACCTAAAATGTAAAAGTAACCCTAAGAACTACATTTTGGAAAGCAGAACAGATTTCATTATTTTTCGTATGTTAGATAACCTCAATCCATAAATTACAGGGTTGAAAATTGGTTGGATGGTGAGAAAGTACAGCGATAAAACTATACGCAATATCCTGGGAACACTGGTCATATTAAATCTACTCTGAAATATTTCAAAACAACAACCGAAAGAGAAGTTGATCAGAGAGGCGAGGTGAGGAGTGCAGGTACTGACTGCTTTCTGTCTGGTGTCTTTAGAACCGACAAGACAAACCCTGAGGATCTTGGCGTAGGAGAACAGGATGGACATGAGAGGAACCACTACGGCCATCAGGGTGGCAAAGAGACCGTACACATTGTTCACCGTGGTGTCAGAACACGCCAGCTTCACAACAGGGAAGTTATCGCAGTAAACCTTGTTGATGTTGTTCCCACACAGCACTAAAGACGAACTGAGAGCGATGCACAGAAGGTTCTCCAGACAAGAGTACAACCATATGGCAGCGATCAACAGAGCCACCTTGTGAGTGGTCATCCGAGCCTTATAATGCAGAGGACAGCAGATAGCAAGGTACCTATCATAGGACATCACAGCCAGGTTACAAAACTCCCCACAGCTATAACTATACAAGCAGTAGATCTGTAGGAAGCACATGGATGTAGACATAGTGTGAGTATCAGAGGTGATCTGCAGCAGGAGGAATGGGAACAGACCAGCACTACCATATAGTTCATTAACCAACAGGCTACATAGAAACACATACATAGGTTCATGTAAGCTCCTCTTCATACAAATTGTTAGAATGAGCAAAGCATTTGCAGCAACAATCAGAATGTACAGCAACAAAACAATCACAAAATATAAGTACTTGAGGGAGCCCATGTCCAGGTAGGCAGTCAGTATGAAATATGGAAACTGGCTTGAATTGACCATGATACACTTTCACTTTCAGAAGATGTTCATCACAGGAGATTGTTCAGCATTTGTTCAGGTTATTGGTCTATTATTCATCTTGTGGTGTCTTTCAGAGGAATGTCCCACATTGATCATTTCTAACTAAAAACAAGACCCATATCTGGTCCTGTCTCTCATCTTGGACATCAGAAGACACTTTGCATCAGAGCATCCCCTCTCTGAGCCTGGAACATGACCATCACACCTTTAAACACTTAAATGACAGAAATGAAAGTTGTAGCAGACATGTTGTGGTGTCGGCTTTAATCAGGACCCCCAGTCCTCTCAGACTGAGTGCTATGGTGCTCTCTCTCTCCTCCTATAAACCTTCTCTCAGCACCAGAAACCATGGGAGCAGGACCTCTGATGTCATCAACAAAGGAAAGCTTCCTCCTTTACACATACATGCACATTGGTAGCATGTCTTGTGAAAACAGTATGAGGCCTACAATGGACCCCTGGGGAACACCAAGGTATTGCACTGTATCATTTAATTTCTACTAGTTTTATTCTCAATATTTGTCACTCAGAACATTAGAAAACATTATTTGAAATGGTGCTCTATTCTGGTTCTAGTCTGTGAGGAAGCAACAAAGACGGTTCCCAAAGGTTCTGTATGTGGAACCTTGGTCTACATTCTCCCACCTCTGAGGAGGCCTCGACTTGAATCCACAACCATGAGGTCTATTGTATGACTGTTGATTTGGACGAGGTTGCTTATCCAACTCTTTTAAATAGATTAGATGGGTGATACATGGTTGGGAAGGGAGAGGAGGTTTAAGAGAGAGGTTTGGTGTTGAAGTAAAAGGAGTTAGGTACCTCACAGCTATAAGTTTAGGTAGCTCAATGGCTGGTCATTTTGGAGGTCAAATTGTGAGAAAATGCCCAAGAAATATCGTCCTTTGTTGATGTCAGTGGTTCTGCACCCATGGAAGCTTAACTCATCAATAGTGCAGAACCCCACCCTTGGTATCCCCATGGGTACATTTTAGGACTAATGCTGTTGCCATAGTAAAAAGTTGGTCCTTTGTTGATGACGTCAGAGGTCCTGCTCCCATGGTTTCTGGTGCTGAGAGAAGGTTTATAGGAGGAGAGAGAGAGCACCATAGCACTCAGTCTGAGAGGACTGGGGGTCCTGATTAAAGCCGACACCACAACATGTCTGCTACAACTTTCATTTCTGCCATTTAAGTGTTTAAAGGTGTGATGGTCATGTTCCAGGCTCAGAGAGGGGATGCTCTGATGCAAAGTGTCTTCTGATGTCCAAGATGAGAGACAGGACCAGATATGGGTCTTGTTTTTAGTTAGAAATGATCAATGTGGGACATTCCTCTGAAAGACACCACAAGATGAGTAACAGACCAATAACCTGAACAAATGCTGAACAATCTCCTGTGATGAACATCTTCTGAAAGTGAAAGTGTATCATGGTCAATTCAAGCCAGTTTCCATATTTCATACTGACTGCCTACCTGGACATGGGCTCCCTCAAGTACTTATATTTTGTGATTGTTTTGTTGCTTTACATTCTGATTGTTGCTGCAAATGCTTTGCTCATTCTAACTATTTGTATGAAGAGGAGCTTACATGAACCTATGTATGTGTTTCTATGTAGCCTGTTGGTTAATGAACTATATGTTAGTGCTGGTCTGTTCCCATTCCTCCTGCTGCAGATCACCTCTGATACTCACACTATGTCTACATCCATGTGCTTCCTACAGATCTACTGCTTGTACACGTATGTATCTGTGGAGATTTGTAACCTGGCTGTGATGTCCTATGATAGGTACCTTGCTATCTGCTGTCCTCTGCATTATAAGGCTCGGATGACCACTCACAAGGTGGCTCTGTTGATCGCTGCCATATGGTTGTACTCTTTTATCAAGTTCCAAATTAGTCTTTGTCTGAACGTCCGTTTAACGCTGTGTGGTAACATCATAGACCGACTGTACTGTAACAACTACTATGTGGCCAAATTGGCGTGTTCTGATACAACAGTAAATAATATCTACGGACTTTTTGGAACATTTCTGACCGTAGTAGTTCCTCTCATCCCCATCCTGTTCTCCTACGCCAAGATCCTCAGGGTTTGTCTTGTCGGTTCTAAAGACACCAGACAGAAAGCAGTCAGTACCTGCACTCCTCACCTCGCCTCTCTGATCAACTTCACCTTTGGGTGTTGTTTTGAAATACTGCAGAGTAGATTTAATATGACCAGTGTTCCCAGGATATTGCGTATAGTTTTATCGCTGTACTTTCTCACCATCCAACCACTCTTTAACCCCATCATTTATGGACTGAGGTTATCTAAAATCAGACAGATGTGTCGAAATGTGCTTGTCTGTAACAAGTAAAGCGAGTGGGATTACTTTTAAACATCTACCTGTTTTACTGTTCCATAAGATACCATTTGTAAATGTAACCTTTGTAAAAGACCTGGAGTCGGGTCAAGACCTGGAGTAGGGTCAAGTCATTGTTTGGTGTAAAGCCCTTAGCCACAGTGACCTTCCTGAAGGGATGAGCCCTAACCCTCTAATGAAGGCAGCTTCCTGTTGGGGGTTCAGTGTCAGGAGTGTTACTACATTCTGAAGATCTTTTTTTTTATATATATATCTTTATTCAGGCAATGTCTTATTTCCTCTCGATGTCTGTGAATTAAGATTCATAGTATTATACTGAAATAAAACAATATAATGTGGATTGAATTAAATGTGTTGTACTCACTGTTATACATGTCCATAAATGTCTCTGAATAGCTTCTGGTCATATTTCTGCCTCTGCCTTTACAGTGGTCGAAGAAGTACTCACATATTTTACTTAAGTAAAAATAGTACGACCACATTGGAGAAATTACAAGTAAAAGTATTAGCATGAAAATAGTAGTTATAGTCCCCTTTAAGTCCAACAAGTAAAAATGTTGATGAAATAATAAATAAAGATGAATATACACATTTATGCAAGTGGGCTTATATGGTACATGGGCTTAATAGTACTAAAGCTGTGTGCCTTTAAACAAATGGCAGGTCATCGCAAATCTGGATTTAACCTCTTGAACCATGAAGTTGGAGCCACGTCCTGTCATTAACATCATAACTATTTAAACACTGTTGGCTATATATAATTGCAAAATATATATATCGGGTTAAGCCGCCTAATCGCTGCTTGCTGTGATATTTTGACTATATTTCTGAATGAGAACCCAGTGGAAGCATGTTCAATCTGAAGGGACCAGAAATCAGTGTGTAGCCAACTATTTGAAGCAGTTCTAAGGGTCAGTGTGTACGAGTTGAAGTGGTTCTAAGAGTCAGTGTGAACTAGTTGAAGGGGTTCTAGGGTCAGTGTGGACTAGTTGAAGGGGTTCTAAGGGTCAGTGTCTACTAGTTGAAGGGGTTCTAAGGGTCAGTGTGGACTAGTTGAAGCGGTTCTAAGGGCCAGTGTGGACTAGTTGAAGGGGTTCTAAGGGTGAGTGTGGACAAGTTGAAGGGGTTCTAAGGGTGAGTGTGGACAAGTTGAAGGGGTTCTAAGGGTCAGTGTGTACTAGTTGAATTGGTTCTGTAGTTAGACTCGTGTCTACAGTTGTGAAAATGACCAGGAGATTAATTTACCAAGAGAAAAGAGCAGTCATAAGACAACATGAACAAGATCATTGAATTAAATATATTTTATTTATGCATGGTTAAAGGTGCTGTAGGGAAGATTTAAGAGCTATAATTAATGTGTAATTTCTGAAGAAATGTGAGCCATCTGTCTGCTAGTGAGTGAAAGTTGAACCTGTTTCTAGTTGGACTGTGCTTACAATTCAATATGAGGCCATTATGATTTGAGAGCCAGCCCCCTACCCTATAAGGGTTATCTCCTTCCCTGATTGTTTCAAGGAATCCATCTTGCCCTGTCGATGCATTGGGGCACACCATGCATTGGGTTCTTAATTTTCTAAATCCTTCCCTTTCTTTACTTTTCAAAAGTAAAGTTTTATAAGTTTCAGAAACATTATGTTATGTGCAACAAATTGCAATTAATAAATGTAAAAAAAGGACCTATCCGAAACAAATGTCTAGGATTCATATTTAGGATGCATGTAATATGAAGAAATTAAAAAAGTAACAGCGATACTTCTTACAGAACAACTGATTTCTACACACATGTCTGATGTTGGATAGCCTTCATCCATAAATGAAAGGATTCAGGAGTGGCTGGCATGTGGGATAGTACATTGATAAAACTATACGCTACTCTTTTATCAAGTTCCTAATTACTCTTTGTCTGAACGTCCGTTTAACGCTGTGTGGTAACATCATAGACCGACTCTTTTGCTCCAACTATGATGTCGTCAAGCTGGCGTGTTCTGATACCACAGTAAATAATATCTATGGACTCTATGGTATTTTTCTGAGTGTTTTAGTTCCTCTCATCCCCATCCTGTTCTCCTACGCCAAGATCCTCAGGGTTTGTCTTGTCGGTTCTAAAGACACCAGACAGAAAGCAGTCAGTACCTGCACTCCTCACCTCGCCTCTCTGATCAACTTCTCTTTCGGTTGTTGGTTTGAAATAGTACAGAGTAGATTTAATATGACCAGTGTTCCCAGGATATTGCGTATAGATTTAAGTGTTTAAAGGTGTGATGGTCATGTTCCAGGCTCAGAGAGGGGATGCTCTGAATGCAAAGTGTCTTCTGATGTCCAAGATGAGAGACAGGACCAGATATGGGTCTGTTTTTAGTTTAGAAATTATCATTGTGGGACATTCCTCTGAAAGACACCACAAGATGAGTAACAGACCAATAACCTGAACAAATGCTGAACAATCTCCTGTGATGAAACATCTTCTGAAAGTGAAAGTGTATCATGGTCCATTCAAGCCAGTTTCCATATTTCAATACTGACTGCCTACCTGGACATGGGCTCCCTCAAGTACTTATATTTTGTGATTGTTTGTTGCTTTACATTCTGATTGTTATTGTGAATGCTTTGCTCATTCTAACAATTTGTATGGAGAGGAGCTTACATGAACCTATGTATGTGTTTCTATGTAGCCTGTTGGTTAATGAACTATATGGTAGTGCTGGTCTGTTCCCATTCCTCCTGCTGCAGAATCACGTCTGATACTCACACTATGTCTACATCCATGTGCTTCCTACAGATCTACTGCTTGTACACGTATGCATCTGTGGAGTTTTGTAACCTGGCTGTGATGTCCTATGATAGGTACCTTGCTATCTGCTGTCCTCTGCATTATAAGGCTCGGATGACCGCTCACAAGGTGGCTCTGTTGATCGCTGCCATATGGTTGTACTCTTTTATCAAGTTCCAAATTAGTCTTTGTCTGAACGTCCGTTTAACTCTGTGTGGTAACATCATAGACCGACTGTACTGTCACAACTACTATGTGGTCAAACTGGCGTGTTCTGATACAACAGTAAATAATATCTACGGACTTTTTGGAACATTTCTGACCGTAGTAGTTCCTCTCATCCCCATCCTGTTCTCCTACACAAAGATCCTCAGGGTTTGTCTTGTCGGTTCTAAAGACACCAGACAGAAAGCAGTCAGTACCTGCACTCCTCACCTCGCCTCTCTGATCAACTTCTCTTTTGGTTGTTGGTTTGAAATAGTACAGAGTAGATTTAATATGACCAGTGTTCCCAGGATATTGCGTATAGTTTTATCGCTGTACTTTCTCACCATCCAACCAATTTTCAATCCTGTAATTTATGGATTGAGGTTATCTAACATACGACAAGTGTGTAGAAATCAGCTGTTACGTAAAAGGTAATAGCTGTTTCATATTACATGTATAATACTAAATGTGTATCCTACACATATTTGTGTAGGATAGGTAGTTTATAAAATTTATTAATTGCCATTTTTTGCACATAACCTAATGTTTATGATTATCCTGGGTGCTGTTGGTAAGATTTGAGAGTTCAGTAGAGAGAGGAAGATCTAGAAAATAAGCAACCAAATGCTCCCTCCCTACGTTTCTCAACCATTGAGAAATGTTGCATTCACACACTTATGGTGGAGCTATGATAACACTGTGCGCCCAATGTGATCAACAGGCAAGATGGATTCCTTGAACCAATCAGGGAAGAGATACCCTGTTTGGCTAGCCTGGAAATCCAGACCCACATCTAGAAAGCTGTAGGTCTGGTAATGAGCAATGAAAATGGCCCAACTGGAGGGGCGGCACCAAGAATGCGTTTGAAAATATCACTGCACGCAATTGGATAACACTACGACCAATCAGAAGACTACACGGGGTGACGTATCCAGAGGACGGAAACCAGTTTGTTTTGGAGAATAGTTTGACAGAGAGACGTAAATGTAGCCTAATGGAAATGGAGCCACTAAACGACTTTTACCGTTTTTGCAAGCAGAATATGAGAATAGTTGGTTTGTACAGATACTCAAGTTTAACTCTTTTATTGTAGCGGCTAAAAGCCGTTTCAAACAACTGGTGTTCATCCGTAGCCATCTTGCAATGTTTACTGACTGATTCCGGACTGATTCCATCGCAGCGCTGACGTCATCTGTTTAGCCCGCCTCTGGCCCGCCTATATCAGATACACCGATGTGATTGGTTTAGATTGGATCAACAGGAATTACTAATGAGCATGTTACTGATTACCAGAGTGACTCGCTGAGCAAATTCAAATAGTGCTCTCGCGAGAACTCTGGAATTCCAGGGTACTGTTTGGCAGGGGCTGGTCTCAAATCATAATGGCCTCATATTGATGTAGGCACAGAAACAGATTCAACTTTCACTCACTAGCAGACAGGTGGCTCACATTTCTTCTCATGCACATTAATTATAGCTCTTAAATCTTCCCTACAGCACCTTTAACCATGCATAAATAAAATATATTTAATTCAATTATCTTGTTCATGTTGTCTCATGACTGCTCTTTTCTCTTTTTCTCCTGGTAAACCATTCATTTTCACATCTGTAGACACGAGTCTAACTACAGAACCACTTCAACTAGAACACACTGGCCCTTAGAACCGCTTCAACTAGTACACTGACCATTAGAACCCCTTCAACTAGTACACACTGAACCTTTGAACCACTTAGTATGCCAACTACTATGCACTGACCCTTAGAACCCCTTCAACTAGTACACACTGACCCATAGAACCCCTTCACCTTGTCCACACTGACTCTTAGAACCCCTTCCACTAGTACACACTGACAGAGGCAGTGTCCCTACGCTCCATCTCGGCGAAGAGCGTAGCGCAGGATCTGTTCCAATTAATCTCCTGCGTTGGAATCCTGAAAGATATTCTGACGGATCAAGGCACCTTGTTTATGTCACGAACACTCAGCAAACTTTCCCGGTTATTGGGGATCACATCAATTTACACCAGCGTACCATCCACAAACCGATGGGCTAGTGGAGAGGTAAAGGTGCTGTATGTAAGAATAATGAATCCGTTCAGGGACTACATGGAGGGTTTTACAGCACAAATCAATTTAAATTTCCAGTTTGTGAGCAGGTTGTGGTTGAGGTTAAAAAATGAGAGCTTCCCCGACTCTCTCTGTTGTGCAGAACAGCTATACAGTGGCTGTATAATAGAGATACTCGGATGAGACAATTTGCACCAGGTGATAAAGTACTTGTATTGCTACCCACCTCCAGCTCAAAATTACTCGCAAAGTGGCAAGGACCCTTCTTGGACACACAGCGAGTGGGGGATGTCAGCGATGAGGTGGTGCGTTCAGACAAGGGGGGCGGGGGCGCTCAGATCTATCACCACAATCTCCTTAAACTATGGAACGAGGAACACCCGGTTCGACTGGCCACGCTGGTAATTGAGGAAGGTGAACTGGGGGCGTAGGTCCAAAATGCGGCGCAGTTCAACCCGGTCCGTTCTGAGAACCATCTTTCTCTGTGCCAGAGAACCGAGGTCGCCGAGTGGCAGCAACGTTTTTTCAGACATTTTCCTCCCCCATGCCGGGCCGCCCCACCCTCATTGGAAATGGAAAATTGTGAAAGAAGAGATAAAGGAGCAGTCGCACAGTGCGTGGGCAAACCCGATCGTCCTGGTGAATCAGCCCGATAGGGCTATTCGCTTCTGTGTTGACGATTGCAAGGTGAATCGTGTGTGGAAATTTGACGCGTATCCAAAGCCCTGGGTTGACGAACCCCTGGATCGGCTCGGCACGGCTCGTTTTTTTAAACACTGGATATAACCAAGGGCTACTGGCACATCCTCTTATCTCCAGAGTCCAAGGAGACCATGAGGCCTGTTGGATGACTGTTGAGTTGGACGAGGTTGGAGGAGATTAATGTTTTTAAATAGTTTACATGAGTGATACATGGTTGGGAAGGGAGAGGAATGAAGAGGCTTGGCGTTGAGGTAAAAGGAGTTTGAGGAAAATGAGTTTAGGTAGCTCATGGGTCATTTTGGAAGTAAAATTGTCAGAACATCTCCAAGGAATATCGTCCTTTGTTGATGATGTCAGAGGTCCATGGAAGCTTAAATCATCAATAGTGCAGAAGTGCCCATTTTAGGCCCAATTCTGTTGCCATAGTAAAAAGTTGGTCCTTTGTTGATGACATCAGAGGTCCTGCTCCCATGGTTTCTGGTGCTGAGAGAAGGTTTATAGGAGGAGAGAGAGCACCATAGCACTCAGTCTGAGAGGACTGGGGGTCCTGATTAAAGCCGACACCACAACATGTCTGCTACAACTTTCATTTCTGTCATTTAAGTGTTTAAAGGTGTGATGGTCATGTTCCAGGCTCAGAGAGGGGATGCTCTGATGCAAAGTGTCTTCTGATGTCCAAGATGAGAGACAGGACCAGATATGGGTCTTGTTTTTAGTTAGAAATGATCAATGTGGGACATTCCTCTGAAAGACACCACAAGATGAGTAACAGACCAATAACCTGAACAAATGCTGAACAATCTCCTGTGATGAACATCTTCTGAAAGTGAAAGTGTATCATGGTCAATTCAAGCCAGTTTCCATATTTCATACTGACTGCCTACCTGGACATGGGCTCCCTCAAGTACTTATATTTTGTGATTGTTTTGTTGCTTTACATTCTGATTGTTATTGTGAATGCTTTGCTCATTCTAACTATTTGTATGAAGAGGAGCTTACATGAACCTATGTATGTGTTTCTATGTAGCCTGTTGGTTAATGAACTATATGGTAGTGCTGGTCTGTTCCCATTCCTCCTGCTGCAGATCACCTCTGATACTCACACTATGTCTACATCCATGTGCTTCCTACAGATCTACTGCTTGTACACGTATGCATCTGTGGAGTTTTGTAACCTGGCTGTGATGTCCTATGATAGGTACCTTGCTATCTGCTGTCCTCTGCATTATAAGGCTCGGATGACCACTCACAAGGTGGCTCTGTTGATCGCTGCCATATGGTTGTACTCTTTTATCAAGTTCCTAATTACTCTTTGTCTGAACGTCCGTTTAACGCTGTGTGGTAACATCATAGACCGACTGTACTGTCACAACTATGATGTGGTCAAGCTGGCGTGTTCTGATACCACAGTAAATAATATCTATGGACTCTATGGTATTTTTCTGAGTGTTTTAGTTCCTCTCATCCCCATCCTGTTCTCCTACGCCAAGATCCTCAGGGTTTGTCTTGTCGGTTCTAAAGACACCAGACAGAAAGCAGTCAGTACCTGCACTCCTCACCTCGCCTCTCTGATCAACTTCTCTTTCGGTTGTTGTTTTGAAATAGTACAGAGTAGATTTAATATGACCAGTGGTCCCAGGATATTGCGTATAGTTTTATCACTGTACTATCTCACATGCCAGCCACTCCTGAATCCTTTCATTTATGGATTGAGGCTATCCAACATCAGACATGTGTGTAGAAATCAGTTGTTCCGTCAGAACTAATAGCTGTTACTTTTTAATTTCTTCACATTACATGGATGATGCTAAATGTGAATCCTACATATTTTTGTAGGATAGGTCCTTTTTTACATTTATTAATTGCAATTTTTTGCATATAACCTAATGTTTATGATTATCCTGGGTGCTGTTGGTAAAACTTCAGTAAAGAGAGAGAGCAAGATTTAGAAAATAAGCAACCAAATGCTCCCTCCCTCCCTACGTTTCTCGACCATTGAGAAATGTTGCATTCACATACTTATTATGGAGCTATGATAACACTGTGTCCCCAATGTGATCAACAGGCAAGATGGATTCCCTGAACCAATCAGGGAAGAGATACCCTGTTAGGTAGGGGCCGGTCTCAAATCATAATGGCCTCATATTGATGTAAGCACAGTCAACTAGAAACAGGTTCAACTTTCACTCATATCAGTCACACATGGCTCACATTTCTAAACAAATTACATTCTAATTATAGCTCTTGAATCTTCCCTACAGCACCTTTAACCATGCATAAATAAAATATATTTAATTCAATGATCTTGTTCATGTTGTCTTATGACTGCTCTTTTCTCTTTTTCTCCTGGTAAACCATTCATTTTCACATTTGTAGACACAAGTCTCACTACAAAACCACTTAGTACACACTGACCCTTAGAACCACTTCAACTCGTCCACACTGACCCTTAGAACCACTTCAACTAGTAGACACTGACCCTTAGAACCCCTTCAACTAGTCCACACTGACCCTTAGAACCCCTTCAACTAGTACACACTGGCTCTTAGAACCACTTCAACTCGTACACACTGGCTCTTAGAACCACTTCAACTAGTACACACTGACCCTTAGAGCCCCTTCAATCAGTCCACACTGACCCTTAGAATTATGTAGCCAGCTGTAACCAACAACCTCCTTTTAGCAGCTGACAGGGGGAAGAGCGCAATTTTTATTCTTTTAGACCTAAGTACAGCTTTTGACACAGAAGATCATGCCATTTTAACCGACCGTCTTAAAACCTGGGTTGGCGTCAAGGACACTGCACTTAGCTGGTTTTATTCGTACCTTTTAAAAATAACCTACTATGTCACGATAGGTACTCATCTTATAAACGGAACATTAGACTAACAGCGCAATTTTTCATGCCAATTTAGACTTATTTTACTATAATACATTCTTCCAATGTGGCCAGTCCTAAACTATTCTTTTCCAACTTATGCAGAAGCAAAATAGCCTTCCTTGAGACTGGTCTTCGAGCCATCGGTACTGTCTCAGGAAGTCACTGTTGAAGGCGAACATTTACACCAAAAGCAATCAGAAAACATTAAGGACACCTCTCAGAGCACGAGTTGAGGTCCGATACACAATTTAATTTCTAATCCGAGACATTTAGCAAGTGTATTTATTCAGTATAAAAGCTGCCATTCAACAGTTGACATCGCTGAGACAGTCTACAACAGCAGTAAGGCTCTTTGTGTCACCAGGTCTCAAGGGAAGGTATACTTGTGTGTTGTCTGCATAAAAATGAAAAGAGCCATTGACGTTGAATAATCTGGCCAAGTGGAAGCATGTATATAGAAAATAGAACCTAAAATTGGACCTAAATTTGAACCTTGCGCTACACCACAGGTAATGTGGGTTGTAGAAGATGATTACCTATCGTGACATAGTAGGTTATTTTTAAAAGGATTTACTGTGGTATCAGAACACGCCCAATCTTGGCCACATAAGTAGTTGTTACAGTACAGTCGGGTCTATGATGTTACCACACAGCGTTAAACGGACGTTCAGACAAAGAGTAATTTGGAACTTGATAAAAGAGTACCACCACTATGGCAAGCGATCAACAGAGCCACCTTTGTGAGTGGTCATCCGAGCCTTATAATGCAGAGGACAGCAGATAGCAAGGTACCTATCATAGGACATCACAGCCAGGTTACAAATCTCCACAGATACAATACGTGTAAAGCAGTAGATCTGTAGGAAGCCATGGATGTAGACATAGGTGTGAGTATCAGAGGTGATCTGCAGCAGGAGGAATGGGAACAGACCAGCACTAACATATAGTTCATTAACCAACAGGCTACATAGAAACACATACATAGGTTCATGTAAGCTCCTCTTCATAAAAATAGTTAGAATGAGCAAAGCATTTGCAGCAACAATCAGAATGTAAAGCAACAAAACAATCACAAAATATAAGTACTTGAGGGAGCCCATGTCCAGGTAGGCAGTCAGTATGAAATATGGAAACTGGCTTGAATTGACCATGATACACTTTCACTTTCAGAAGATGTTCATCACAGGAGATTGTTCAGCATTTGTTCAGGTTATTGGTCTGTTACTCATCTTGTGGTGTCTTTCAGAGGAATGTCCCACATTGATCATTTCTAACTAAAAACAAGACCCATATCTGGTCCTGTCTCTCATCTTGGATATCAGAAGACACTTTGCATCAGAGCATCCCCTCTCTGAGCCTGGAACATGACCATCACACCTTTAAACACTTAAATGGCAGAAATGAAAGTTGTAGCAGACATGTTGTGGTGTCGGCTTTAATCAGGACCCCCAGTCCTCTCAGACTGAGTGCTATGGTGCTCTCTCTCCTCCTATAAACCTTCTCTCAGCACCAGAAACCATGGGAGCAGGACCTCTGATGTCATCAACAAAGGACCAACTTTTTACTATGGCAACAGCATTAGTCCAAAGATGGATGCTTGGGGACACCAAGGGTGAGGCTCTGCACTATTGATGAGTTAAGTTTCTAATGCGGAACCTCTCAAATCAGCAGCTAAAATGTAATGTCCGTTTTACAATGCGATTATGATAGTTCTCAAAAAGAATACATTTGTGGTTTCCAAGGAATATGTACAGCACAAATATAAATACAAATACAATTCAAGAGGTATGTAGGTAGGTAACACTGCCAACCCCAGACACCGCCAACCCCAGACACCGCCAACCCCAGACACCACCAACCCCAGACACTGCCAACTCCAGACACCGCCAACCCCAGACACCGCCAACTCCAGACACCGCCAACTCCAGACACCACCAACTCCAGACACCACCAACCCCAGACACCACCGCCAACTCCAGACACCGTCAACTCCAGACACCGCCAACCCCAGACACCGCCAACCCCAGACACCACCGCCAACTCCAGACACCACAGACACGCCAACTCCAAGACACCGCCACCACAGACACGCCAACTCCAGACACCGCCACCACAGACACGCCAACTCCAGACACCGCCAACCCCAGACACCACCGCCAACTCCAGACACCGCCACCACAGACACGCCAACTCCAGACACCGCCAACCCCAGACACCACCAACCCCAGACACCACCGCCAACTCCAGACACGTCAACTCCAGACACCGCCACCACAGACACGCCAACTCCAGACACCGCCAACCCCAGACACCACCAACCCCAGACACCACGCCAACTCCAGACACCGTCAACTCCAGACACCGCCAACTCCAGACACCGCCAACCCCAGACACCACCGCCAACTCCAGACACCACAGACACGCCAACTCCAGACACCGCCACCACAGACACGCCAACTCCAGACACCGCCACCACAGACACGCCAACTCCAGACACCGCCACCACAGACACGCCAACTCCAGACACCGCCAACCACAGACCCCTCCAACTCCAGACACCGCCAACCCCAGACACCGCCAACTCCAGACACCGCCAACCACAGACCCCTCCAACTCCAGACACCGCCAACCCCAGACACCACCAACTCCAGACACCGCCACCACAGACACCGCCAACTCCAGACACCGCCACCACAGACACCACCAACCCCAGACACCGCCAACTCCAGACACCGCCACCACAGACACCACCAACCCCAGACACCGCCAACCCCAGACACCGCCAACCCCAGACACCGCCAACTCCAGACACCGCCAACCACAGACCCCTCCAACTCCAGACACCGCCAACCCCAGACACCGCCAACCACAGACCCCTCCAACTCCAGACACCGCCAACCCCAGACACCGCCAACCACAGACCCCTCCAACTCCAGACACCACCAACCCCAGACACTACCAACTCCAGACACCGCCAACCCCAGACACCGCCAACCACAGACCCCTCCAACTCCAGACACCACCAACCCCAGACACTACCAACTCCAGACACCGCCACCACAGACACCGCCAACTCCAGACACCGCCACCACAGACACCACCAACCCCAGACACCGCCACCACAGACACCGCCAACCTCAGACACCGCCAACTCCAGACACCGCCAACTCCAGACACCGCCAACCCCAGACACCGCCAACCCCAGACACCGCCAACCCCAGACACCGCCAACTCCAGACACCGCCAACCACAGACCCCTCCAACCCCAGACACCGCCAACTCCAGACACCGCCAACCCCAGACACCGCCAACCCCAGACACCGCCAACTCCAGACACCGCCAACCACAGACCCCTCCAACCCCAGATACTGCCAACCCCAGACACCGCCACCACAGACACCGCCAACCCCAGACACTGCCACCACAGACACCGCCAACCCCAGACACCGCCAACCACAGACCCCGCCAACTCCAGACACCGCCAACCACAGACCCCGCCAACCCCAGACCCCGCCAACCCCAGACACCGCCAACCACAGACCCCGCCAACTCCAGACACCGCCAACCACAGACCCTCCAACCCCAGACACCGCCAACTCCAGACACCGCCAACCACAGACCCCTCCAACTCCAGACACCGCCAACCCCAGACACCACCAACTCCAGACACCGCCACCACAGACACCGCCAACTCCAGACACCACAGACACCGCCAACCCCAGACACCGCCAACCACAGACCCCGCCAACCCCAGACACCGCCACCACAGAGACCGCCAACCCCAGACACCGCCAACCCCAGACACCGCCAACCCAGACCCCGCCAACCCCAGACACCGCCAACCCCAGACACCGCCAACCCCAGACCCCGCCAACCCCAGACACCGCCAACCACAGACCCCGCCAACCCCAGACCCCCGCCAACCCCCAGACACCTCCAACCCCAGACACCGCCAACTCAAGACACCGCCACCCACAGACCCCGCCAACCCCAGACACCGCCAACCACAGACACCGCCAACCCCAGACACAGCCAACCCCAGACACCGCCAACCACAGACCCCGCCACCACAGACACAGCCAACCCCAGACACAGCCAACCCCAGACACCACCAACTCCAGACACCGCCACCACAGACACCGCCAACCCCAGACACCACCAACTCCAGACACCGCCACCACAGACACCACCAACTCCAGACACCGCCACCACAGACACCACCAACTCCAGACACCGCCACCACAGGACACCGCCAACTCCAGACACCGCCACCACAGACACCACCAACCCAGACACCGCCAACTCCAGACACCGCCACCACAGACACCGCCAACCCCAGACACCGCCAACCACAGACCCCTCCAACCCCAGACACCGCCAACCACAGACCCCGCCAACCCCAGACACCGCCACCACAGAGACCGCCAACCCCAGACCCCGCCAACCCCAGACCCCGCCAACCCCAGACACCGCCAACCCCAGACACCGCCAACCCCAGACACCGCCAACCCCAGACCCCGCCAAACCCCAGACACCGCCAACTCAAGACACCGCACCACAGACCCGCCAACCCCAGACACCGCCAACCCCAGACACCGCCAACCCCAGACACCGCCAACCCCAGACACCGCCAACCACAGACACCGCCAACCCCAGACACCGCCAACCCCAGACACCGCCACCCAGACACCGCCAACCACAGACACCGCCAACCCCAGACACCGCCAACTCCAGACACCGCCACCACAGACACCGCCAACTCCAGACACCGCCACCACAGACACCACCAACCCCAGACACCGCCAACCCCAGACACCGCCAACTCCCAGACACCGCCAACTCCAGACACCGCCACCACAGACACCGCCAACCCCAGACACCGCCAACCCCAGACACCGCCACCACAGACACCGCCAACCCCAGACACCGCCAACCCAAGACACCGCCACCACAGACACCGCCAACCCCAGACACCACCAACCCCAGACACCGCCAACCGTTTGCATGTTTTAGCGTCACCTGTAGGCGGATATGTGCCCTGCACTTAGTCATGTACTCACAACCCTGTGACGTCATTTTCAGAGTTATCGACATAACTATATAACTTTGGCACACTTGTTAAGGGGCATGTCCTCTATGTACCTACAAGGTTCCAAGTCCCTGGAATTTTCTGAAGCGGAGTTATAATGGATAGAGAAATTTAGTAATCTAACACTCTAATGTAACTGGCATTTTTTATTGAATCAAAATGTCATCATATTTGTCAAATTTGTCCATCGAGTATGGTGTAATTTGTGGTAATTTTGCCTGGTGATTTTTTAGAAGAGGATTGTTGAAGGCTTTCCAAAACGTTACTGTCGAGCAAAATCTATCCAGATGGACCTCATGGGTCCAAGAGGCCAACATGTTCAGCTGACCATGAGGCCTGAATCCATCAGGGGGCTTAGCAGTGAGAGCAATAGCACCCCCGGTAGATGTTGGCAATGTAATCAGAATTCCCATTCTGATTACATTATGAGTTATTAAACTCTACTGGATGGATGAAACCTGCTCTATTCTTATCTTTATGTACCACAGCGATATACAGTATTGCTGTCTCTTTAGTCTTTGTAAGTCACTTTGGATTAAAGTGTCTGCCAAATGCCCTAAATGTAAATGTAAACAGATACTCTGTGAATCAAGAAGAAAGAAGAAATCCATTTTAATTGGATCAGCTGGCGGCCGCCCCAGGCCCTCATGTTGGACAACCCTGGATCATCTCACCCCAACCCTGTAACATCTCACCCCAACCCTGTAACATCTCACCCCAACCCTGTAACATCTCACCCCAACCCTGTATCATCTCACCCCAACCCTGTATCATCTCACCCCAACCCTGTAACATCTCACCCCAACCCTGGATCATCTCACCCCAACCCTGGATCATCTCACCCCAACCCTGTAACATCTCACCCCAACCCTGTAACATCTCACCCCAACCCTGTATCATCTCACCCCAACCCTGTAACATCTCACCCCAACCCTGTAACATCTCACCCCAACCCTGTAACATCTCACCCCAACCCTGTATCATCTCACCCCAACCCTGTATCATCTCACCCCAACCCTGTAACATCTCACCCCAACCCTGTAACATCTCACCCCAACCCTGGATCATCTCACCCCAACCCTGTAACATCTCACCCCAACCCTGGATCATCTCACCCCAACCCTGGATCATCTCACCCCAACCCTGCAACATCTCACCCCAACCCTGGATCATCTCACCCCAACCCTGGATCATCTCACCCCAACCCTGGATCATCTCACCCCAACCCTGGATCATCTCACCCCAACCCTGCAACATCTCACCCCAACCCTGTAACATCTCACCCAACCCTGTATCATCTCACCCCAACCCTGTAACATCTCACCCCAACCCTGTAACATCTCACCCCAAACCCTGGATCATCTCACCCCAACCCTGTAACATCTCACCCCAACCCTGTAACATCTCACCCCAACCCTGCATCAATCTCACCCCAACCCTGTATCATCTCACCCCAACCCTGTAACATCTCACCCCAACCCTGTAACATCTCACCCCAACCCTGGATCATCTCACCCCAACCCTGTAACATCTCACCCCAACCCTGGATCATCTCACCCCAACCCTGGATCATCTCACCCCAACCCTGGATCATCTCACCCCAACCCTGCAACATCTCACCCCAACCCTGTATCATCTCACCCCAACCCTGTATCATCTCACCCCAACCCTGGATCATTCACCCCAACCCTGGATCATCTCACCCCAACCCTGGATCATCTCACCCCAACCCTGTATTCATCTCACCCCAACCCTGGATCATCTCACCCCAACCCTGTATCATCTCACCCCAACCCTGGATCATCTCACCCCAACCCTGGATCATCTCACCCCAACCCTGGATCATCTCACCCCAACCCTGTAACATCTCACCCCAAACATTTGTGTCAAGAAGGCCATGAGAACAACAGCAAAGGATTCCTCCTGTAACCTTGACACCCATCTAAGATCCTTCCTTATTAAAATGCTTCCTATCACCTTGAACCCTATCCGTTTGCCATGGTAATGGAGCCTCTCTGAACCCTGGACACCAGCGAGTCATACTTAGACAGACAAACAGACAGACAGACAGACAGACTTCTGTCTGTCTGTCTGTCTATGTATGACTCGTGTCTGTCTGTGTGTATGTCCAGCTCAGGTTGTGTGTGTGTGTGTGTGTCCAGGTGAGTCTGTAGGGGGTGATTAGTGGTTGAGGCGGGAGGGTGCTGCTGGTCCCTGCAGGCTGGACTCCGGACGCTGGAGGATTCTACGATGAGCCCAACACTGATACTGTAAACATGTTGTTAACTCACTGCTTGGACCTCATTATCTTCTGCTGGGCCACACACACACACACACACACACACACACACACACACACACACACACACACACACACACACACACACACACACACACACACACACACACACACACCACACACACACACACACACACACACACACACACACACACAGAGCAGGTATTCTTGTTTCAGGTGTGGAACAAAGAGATCATGACTCCTGACCTCATCCATACATACAGAATATTACCTGAACATGATCTCAGTAGACACTGCTAGTAACATTCATGTGGATACAGTACTAGTACATTCATGTGGATACAGTACTAGTACATTCATGTCTATACTGTACTAGTACATTCATGTGGATACAGTACTAGTACATTCATGTGGATACAGTACTAGTACATTCATGTCTATACAGTACTAGTACATGCATGTGTATACAGTACTAGTACATTCATGTGGATACAGTACTAGTACATTCATGTCTATACAGTACTAGTACATTCATGTGGATACAGTACTAGTACATTCATGTGGATACAGTACTAGTACATTCATGTCTATACAGTACTAGTACATTCATGTGGATACAGTACTAGTACATTCATGTGGATACAGTACTAGTACATTCATGTCTATACAGTACTAGTACATGCATGTGTATACAGTACTAGTACATTCATGTCTATACTGTACTAGTACATTCATGTGGATACAGTACTAGTACATGCATGTGTATACAGTACTAGTACATTCATGTCTATACTGTACTAGTACATTCATGTGGATACAGTACTAGTACATTCATGTGTATACAGTACTAGTACATGCATGTGTATACAGTACTAGTACATGCATGTGTATACAGTACTAGTACATTCATGTCTATACTGTACTAGTACATTCATGTGTATACAGTACTAGTACATGCATGTGTATACAGTACTAGTACATTCATGTACTTGCAGCATAGATGCAGCTGATGGATTGTGTTCATCAAGTTCTCAGATGGGGGCCCCAAACTCCAGCATATTGGTGATGAACAACTGTCCAATAATTCTACCTTAAGAATTAAGAATTCGTAAAATTTGTCGATGAGTAAAAATAGAGAAGATAGAGAACCACTGGTATAAAGGTTTGAGCCAAAGTTAATTAGGAAGTTGTCCAATCATCACCTGGAGGTCCTGGTCTAAACATCTACAGGTAAACATCACCTGGAGGTCCTGGTCTAAACATCTACTCTACAGGTAACCATCACCTGGAGGTCCTGGTCTAAACATCTACTCTACAGGTAACCATCACCTGGAGGTCCTGGTCTAAACATCTACAGGTAACCATCACCTGGAGGTCCTGGTCTAAACATCTACTCTACAGGTAACCATCACCTGGAGGTCCTGGTCTAAACATCTACAGGTAACCATCACCTGGAGGTCCTGGTCTAAACATCTACAGATAACCATCACCTGGAGGTCCTGGTCTAAACATCGAGTTTGATCTGGTGGAATAGTCAATGTGTTTCGGTAAGTCTGTTAAATATCTAGATGACATGGAACAAGATGATGCAAGAAGATAGGAGATGTCCTATCTTCTTGCATCATCTTGTTCCATCAGGATCTAGAGCATGTAAGGTCTGAGTAAAGGTCTACGTAAACCCGTATACCAGCACACCACTTAATCAGACTAGTTAATGGTTTCATGGAACTTATTCCGTTTTGCAACCATGTTGACTACAGCTGAGCTGAAGGAGTCCATCTGGGGAGGGATCCTCGGTCTCCACGGCAACACTATGGGCCACCTCTGTAGGGAGACCTGTCACTCTGCTCTCGGCGTATAAAGTCCAGAGACATGTAGACGGACTGAGACGGCTGTTCACCCCCCGCTGGCAGACAGAGCGCTACCCCGCCTACTGAGCCCACCATGTGTCTGTCATCTCTGAAGTGTAGAACACGAGCATAACACTCAGCGTGGCTTCATATGAACTCACCTAGTTCCTCTGGTCTCGACCGACGGTGGCGGTGAGGATGTTGGCGGCGGCGGCGGGGAACTCCTCGGAGCCGGTGTTCTCGCTGCAGGGCCTGAACCACACGCAGACCACCAGGCAGCTGTACTTTGCGGCGGCGCTACTGCTGTACTCGCTGACGGTGCTGGCCAACCTGACGGTGGTGCTGGTGGTGGCGGTGGAGCGCAGCCTCCACCAGCCCATGTACGTGCTGCTGTGCAACCTGTGTATGAACGGCCTCTACGGGGCATCCAGCTTCTACCCCAAGCTGCTCTACGACTTGCTGGCTGACGCCCACCGCATCTCCTATGCCGGCTGCCTGGGGCAGATCTTCGCCGTGTACTCCTACGTCTTCTGCGAGTACACCAACCTGGCGGTCATGGCCTACGACCGTTACGTGGCCATCTGCCTGCCGCTGCGCTACCACCGGATCATGACCCGGCGGAGGGTGGGCCAGCTGCTGGCGCTGACCTGGGGCTTTGCGCTGCTGGAGAGCGTGGTGGGCGTCGTCCTCACCAGCCGCCTGCCGCTCTGCAGCCGGAACATCGACAAGATGTACTGCACCAACTGGGAGGTGGTGAAGCTGTCCTGCGCCGACACCACCGGCAACAACATCTACGGCTTCCTGCTGATGGTGTCCCACCTGGCGCAGGTGCTGCTCATCATGGTGTCCTACGGCCACATCGTCCGGGCCTGCCGCAGCTCCAAGGCCGGCAGGCGCAAGTTCTTCCAGACGTGCCTCCCCCACCTGACCACCCTTTCCGTCTTCACCCTATCGCTGGTCTTTGAATTCATGTTCGCCCGCTACGGTGGTGGCGAGGGCCTGCGCACGCTCAGCAACCTGATGGCGGCTGAGTTTCTGGTGGTGCCGCCCCTGGTCAACCCGCTGGTCTACGGGCTGAACCTGCAGCGCATCCACGGCCAGGTGCTGCGCGCGCTGGGCAGCACCAAGGTGTGGAGCTCCACGTGAAGCACCGGGCCAGACCTTCATCACTGTTACACTGAACACTAATCATCCCTTGAGATACAGTGGCAGACTCACAGCTATATATATATATATATATATATATATATATATATATAAATAATGCTTATATATACGTATACACACGATGTATACACTGTCATACAAATAGCATTTACAGTTTCCTAAGTTAGAACAATATCTTCTGTAGCAGAAGTCTACAGTGTCCTAAGTTATAAGAATATACTGTAACTGTACAGTATATCTGAGAAGGGACAGTGTTGAGACAGCTTGTCAACATCTTGGACATTGTAAAGTTTATTTGTGTTGATATGAAACCGAGAAAGCCACAGACACTAGTAATGCAGGTTTACCTCCCAGAAGGCCTGAAGACAGCTGAGGACTATAGCTGCCTTCATTCCCAGCATGCCTTGGGAGAACCGATGAGTATTTATTGATGTATGGTTTTAAATCAGTTTAGATGAGAACAGAAAGGGGAATTTGAAACAAGTCTGGGTCCATCTCCACACCTTGCAGGGCTTCTGTCTGTATCCCAGACAGTTTTAATGTTGCTTGCTTAAATGTTTAGATATTTGATAACCGTGTGAGCCCCCCCGCTCCCCCACTAAGAAGTCCATTCAACACCAACCTCCCGTTAGACCAGCTGGAAACACACTGCTCCTCATGTTGTCATTTACCGGTTAGTTACTTCATTATGTTCACATTTTATTCTAATTTGTTGCTTTTGTCTACAAATGCAGGAAGTAGAACCAGGCAGTTCCGTGTTAAACTCGAGAACATTTGGTTGTCAACAGTGTTGTATTATTATTATAATTATAATTATTATAATAATAATTATTATTATTATATATATAATACATGGCAGCAAGCTGTCCAGCTGTTAGTGTAGACATCTTGGGCGTAGGGTGCTTGGGACGTTGGCTTTGGGTGCACTGGCTGTGAGTTTCACTGTTCAGAATGGCCCTGTGTTATGATGGGGCATGTGACAATAAAACACTTTTCTGACTTGACTTGAACCTATGGTGCACTGATGAGGCAATACACCACAGGTGTGCAGCCCCAGACTCTACATGGGGTAGGTAAGGCTAATTAGCCAGCCACCAAACACATACACTCCCACAGACCACCAACCCCATTAAAAAAAAAAGGGCTTAAAATAAAAAAACAACCCCACTGTCCCCACACCTCCCCAACATGGCCAGCCAACCCCACTCCCCCTCCACCCTGGAGACGGGAGGCCTGGGCTACCGCCTTGACTGGCCGAGGTGTCTCGGGGTGTCTCGATGGGCTGGGTGGGGTTTGGCAGCTTGTTGGAGCTTGTTGGAGGGCCTGGAACAGTCCCCGGTAGGGCCACCCTCCACCGGGCGACGTAGCTCGATCCCCCATCCCCTCCTGGAGCACGGGGGCCTTCTGCTGCTGTCCTTCCTGGCAGAGGTGTGGCTGGGTCTCGGCCGCTCCAGGCTGGTTGCAGGGGTGGCTAGCGACAGGCGTTTGCCCATGGCAGTTGCTACCCCCGTCTGCTGGGCCCCACCGGCGTCCATCGCTGCCATGAGCGAAGGGCTGGTGCTGGGAGGTGGCGGTGTGTCCTTTTCCCCTGGAGGGCATCACATTGGGCGCCAGTGTAGCAGTGCTAATGCCATAAATGTGGCTTCTTTGGGGCTCCTCCACTCCAAGGGCACAGGCAGGATTGCGGTGAATAGTCCGGTTTATTGTAAATTTTGAATAAATGGCACAGAGCCGATGGTAAGCAGCCCCACCACCCAAACTCTACCTGGGCCTGTGGAGGTTGCAGCACCCCCCAGCTATTATGCAGGCAACCTAGCAATTATGAAACTCATTCTATTAACCTTGGAATTATGAATGCTTGAAACCTGCTCTTATCTTATCTTTACCACAGTGATATATTGCTGTCTCCTTCAACAAATGTGCTCTTTTGTAAGTCACTTTGGATAAAAGCATCTGCCAAATGCCCTAAATGTAAATGTAAATATTAACCTCCTAACTTGCTTATAACCTAACAACAATACTATATACAATAAAACAGGCTACTTGATCATGTTGCTATTAAGCTCCTTTCAGTTGAAACTGCTGCAAATTATCTCTTGTAATAACGTATATTTGCCACTATGTGCTCACCTTGTCTCAGGTCCTCATCACCAGGACGAGGGACCGGTCGCTGCTCCACTCTCTGTGGCTGCTTCTCAAAACTGTGGGCCGTGGGGTTCATGATGTTCAGCTGTGCTCCGTCATATCGATAATGTTACATTACAGTGATGCTATGATGCTGATTAATTTATGTTATGCAAAAATACATGCTTCAAGCTATCCTGGTTGACCTGCCTCCAAACTAAGCAACATAGCAATGTCAGCTCAACCAATGATTCAGTGTTAGCAAGTTGTTGCATACAGGATTGACATAGTCTCTTAACCTGCTTATTAAGTATTGATTAGTAACCACCGTTGATTATGAGACAGCCCCCCAATAGCCTTTTGAAAAAGATCCAATAGTTTCTATAAAGAAAATAATGAAATCTGACCTGAATGCACCAGTAACAGTAACACATTGAAAATGGAGAAAAAAGGTAAACTGATAAAATCTTTTAAATGTCTTGTTTGAATATGCCAAAAATCTAAGCCTACTGGTTTGCCTATTTGTAACATAATTTATCCATCTAAAAGTTAAATGTAGAATCATAGGTTATTTTTTTATTAGACTGTGCCTCATTGATCACCATGATCTTAAACATGGAATTATTCTCTGCTTAGTTCATGGTTACATGGTCTTTGAAGGCCGTTGCAGGTTCACTTTTTAAGATATAATCCAATTAATCTGGAGATTGCAATTAATCCGTTCATACCAAACATGCCATGTTTAGCTTGCTAGGAAAGGGTTAAATATCCCTCCAAACTTGAAGTGCGTTTACCTGCGACACCTCCGTCAAATCATTCAGACATAATAATATGACATGGTTGCGAGCTCTGATGCGATTTTATGACTTAATTTATGTTATTTATGTTATACCTGCAAATACGCTCCAGGCTGACGTCAATCTAACCTGCTGATATTAGCTAACTTGAAGCATTATTAGTGTTAGTCGTGCTTGTGTGAGCTCACCGTTCTTTAGACAACTTATTCCGTCTTCTCTCCTTTCTCTCGGACACCGCGGCAATGTTTGTCGCGTTAACACGTGGTTATTGTACGCGTTAATACGACCAAAATTGACGCGTTATTAACACGCGTTATTTACGTGTTGCGTTATTTACGTGTTACGGGTTTCGCCTGGATGGCGTTCCATGTTTTGGCGGGAACACGCGGGTCTCGCGCCTCTCACTGAGACGCACGTGCAGGTGGGCGGACTAAATCATGTTGCACATTTTATAAGGGGGTGACAGGGGCCCTCCAGTTTTTAGTTTTATACTTTTTGACACAAATGTCAATCTATCAACCAATTCATTTGCCATTTTAATACAGTTACGATTAAACGATTAAATAATTATTAAATCATTAAAAAAAAAAACACGTTTAATTACAGGCTTTTCGTGGCCCCTCCTCCCTTTTGGGCCCTGGTTAGTCAGTCCCACTTTTCCCCCTGTTGATGCCCATGGCCGCCCCCCACCCAGACTCTACCTGGGCCAGGTGAGGCTGATTAAACCACCAAGCACACACCTCCACAGTAAGCAGAAAGAACCAGTGGGTCTGGGGTGCAGACAAAGAGTGAACATGAGCCCAGAACTGTTCTAAAGTGTCACTTATATTTGGTTTTATTTGAGGAACACAGCCAGGCGTCCGTACATTCAGTCCAGTCAAAACGTATAATATTACATAATATACCTACACTCTTCTCTAAGGCAGACAAACATTCAGAAGAGAATCAGCCTTCGGTTGTGGTAAACACAACCGCTCGTCATACAATGTGCATTAAATACATCCATAGAAAAATAAATAAACTGTTCATTCCACGTGACACTTCCAACTCAACTCTGGTCTTCAGCAGCAGGACCACACACACACACACACACACACACAAACACAGAGACTAAGACTCGACTAATAGAATAGACTTTTAGAATCTTGAACACTAATAGATTAACAGTATTCTAGACTCCTAGAGCAATCGGCCAATCAGGTTGTTCTTCTCAGGCTCCAGAAGTTCAGCCACCAGAGCACGAGTCACATCCTCTAGTTCCGCCTCCAAACCACACACCTCACTGCAGGGGAGGGAGGAGGTAGAGAGGGGAGGGAGAGAGGGGAGGGGGGGAGGTAGAGGTAAGATAACGATAATGATGTGCCGTGATGAATAATCAGATTCAGGCGGCTCACCTGTGGCCAGGTGCGGCTCACCAGTGACCAGGTGCGGGCTCACTATAGGCCAGGTGCGGCTCACCTGTGACCAGGTGCGGGCGCACCTGTGGCCAGGTGCGGCTCACCGCAGCCCTGGTGCGGCGCATTGTAGGCTAGGTGCGGCCTCACCTGTGGCAAGTGCGGCTCACCGTAGGCCAGGTGCTGCTGACCTGTGGCCTGCTGCGGCTCACCGTAGGCCAGGTGCGGGCTCACCGTAGGCCAGGTGCGGGCTCACCTGTGGCCTGGTGCGGGCTCACCTGTGGCCTGGTGCGGCGCAGAGTTCCGTGTAGTATTTGATCTTGGGCTCAGTTCCGCTGGTCCTCAGTGTTGCTAGGATACCATTAGCTAGAGTGAAGCTAACCATCTGGCTGCTCTTGGTGACTGGAAGCGTCTGGAGAACAAGATACCAGTTAGCTCTCACCTGGTCGCATGACTCAAACACACTCCAATATCTCCTAATGTCAGAGAGAAGCACAACATCCACTCAGACTGCGTTTGTAGGGGCGTTCTACGGGGTTATTGGTGAATACTTTAAATATACACAGAACACTCCCGGTTGATGTCTGGACGGCAGAGATGCTCACCAGCTTCCACAAGAGACTCAAGACCCACCTGTTGAGAGTTCACCTGGACTCTACATAACCCCCTTCCTTAACAAGAGACTCAAGACCCACCTGTTCAGAGTTCACCTGGACTCTACATAACCCCCCTCCTTAACAAGAGACTCAAGACCCACCTGTTCAGAGTTCACCTGGACTCTACATAACCCCCCTCCAGACGTCACCTCATAAGAATAGGAACACTAACTTGAGGAAACAATAAACTAGTAAACTGGAGCAGACATTGTGCAGCCATGAGTGAGCTCTTACACAGCGGTGGTCTGGTTGGCTGCTGTCGTAACCCACGGTAACGTCTCTGACCCGGACCACGCGGTGGCCGGCGCAGGACGTGGGGTACGAGCCGTCCTGCAGGGTGCGTATCCGGCTGAAGATCTGCTGCACGGTGGGCGGGTGGTGGCACACCACGTAGGAGGTCCTGGAGATGTGGAGGCCATACCTGGACCAGCCACACAGCGCAGTCAACACACGCTCAGCACACAGTACTACATGCTCAACACACCCACACACACACACACACACCCACCCACACACACACACACTTGGAACTGTTACGAGGTGTGTCCATGTGCACGTGTCTGCGTGTACCTCTGGTAGATGAGCTGCAGCTGCTGCGTGAGGCTGAGGTTGTGTGTCTGCAGGTAGCAACACATCTCAGCCACCACCACCGCAGCACTGACACCATCCTTATCAGGAGCCATGTCCCCACACAGGAACCCTGCAGCACACACACCGCTCTTACTGGTTCTACTGGGAGCTGACCTGTGCAACCAGTCATCTACTGAGAGCGGTCTTACCAATGGACTCCTCAAAAGCGAAGAGGACCTGGTGGCCGGTGGCGCTCAGCTCCACCAGTCTCTTCCCGATCCACTTGAAACCCGGCAGCGTTTCCTACGGACAGACAGCCTGACACCGTTGTTGCGGTAACTACCATCCGTCGTACCCTTCCAGTTCTGCATATCGTCACGAATGCTGACGGTGTCATGCTGATACAAGTAGCATCAGTGTTCCTCACTACTAGTTGTAGCCAGACATGATGTCAGGTCCTACCTGGAAGGTGAAGCCCTCCTGCTGAGCCATGGTCCTCAGGATGCAGGAGGACACGCAGGTGGCCAGCATGTGCAGGGAGCGGTGGTCGGCGTTGGCAGGGTTCCTCTCCCTCCAGTTGAACAGCATCCACCAGCCCAGCAGCGCCGCCAGCTCGTTGCCCGAGAACACCTTCCAGTCCGACCTGCAACACCACAGCAGACCTCGGGACTAGGTCTACACTGACTCATGGTGGGACTAACTCTGGCATGGTGAGACTAACTCTGGACTAAGTTTACACCAACTCTGGCATGGTGAGACTGAGGTGAGACTAACTGAGCATGGTGAGACTAACTCTGGACGATGTGTACACTAACTCTGGCATGGTGAGACTAACTCAGCATGGTGAGACTAACTGATTATAGTACCCATGACTACCTCTGAGCATGGTTAGACTACATCTTGTTTATGACAACTCTGAGCATGGTTCCACTAACTGTTTAATCTTAGGATGATTACACTAAATGTTAAGCTAGCTCTTACCCTGGTATCTGTTCGGCGACGGCCAACCGATCTGCGTCAGGGTCCGTCGCTAGCACAACGCTGGCGCCAACACTCTCCGCTAGACGAAGAGACAGCTCCTGCCAAAACCAGTCCAGACTAAATACAATGATACACAGAATAGTCCAGACCAAGTTAACCACTCCAGAATAGTCCAGACAAGGTTAACCATTACAGAATAGTCCAGACCAAGTTAACACTACAGAATAGTCCAGACTAGGTTAACCATTACAGAATAGTCCAGACCAAGTCAACCACTACAGAATAGTCCAGACCAAGTTAACCACTACAGAGTAGTCCAGACCAAGTTAACCACTACAGAATAGTCCAGACTAGGTTAACCGATACAGAATAGTCCAGACTAGGGTTGCACGGTATACCGGTACTAGAAAAGTACCGTGCTACTCTGCTGTTAAAAACGGTACAATACCACATTCAGTTAGTATCGGTACTTTAGAAATTAGATGAGTTGCGTCAATGTGCGGGTTTGACAGCGGCGCAGTGTGTGTGTGTGCAGCTTGAAGGCTGAGCGCTCTGTTTCAACTCCCTGCAGGGGGCGTGTCAACAGCCCTCTCTCTCTCACTCCCTGCAGGGGGCGTGTCAACAGCCCTCTCTCTCTCTCTCTCTCTCTCTCTCTCTCTCTCTCTCTCTCTCTCTCTCTCTCTCTCTCTCTCTCTCTCTCTCTCTCTCTCTCTCTCTCTCTCTCTCTCTCTCTCTCTCTCTCTCTCTCTCTCTCTCTCTCTCTCTCTCTCTCTCTCTCTCTCTCTCTCTCTCTCTCTCTCTCTCTCACTCACTCCCTGCAGGGGGCGTGTCAACAGCCCTCTCTCTCTCACTCCCTGCAGTGGGCGTGCCAACAGCCCTCCCCCTCCCTCACTCGCCTCAGTGCTCAGTCTGGACACAGTGAACATGGCTGCTGCGAGGACTACAAGCGGTCTTGTCAGCCGTCCACAGCTTGTGGACAAAAAGGACGCACGGAGCGAAATATGGAAATATTTCGCTTACGTTGCCGACAGCCACGGCCCACGGACACGTCAAAGCCCGTCTGTAATCGGTGCTTCAAATCTACGCAGGCGAAGGGAGCCAACACATCCAACTTGGCAAAGCATCTCACCGACAAACATCCGGACATATTAAAAGAGTTCAAAGAGCGACAGGTTATCGAATGTGAATGTGATGGATAACATAATTACAGTACATGCCCTCAAATAAGTCAAACGAGTGATTTGTTTTGTGACAAACTTGTTTCTCCTTGTTTAAAGACAGTGTGCTCAGTACGATGTACACAGACCTGGCGGCAAAGAACTGGAGGCAACGCAGTTGTTAAAAAAGCACCAGAGTTTTGATTCCTTCAATACTCTTTGCCCAAGGAGGTACATTGAGTCATGACGGTGTGATATCAGGTCGCAAATATAACGTTAACTATCAAAGAAATCACATAAACTCAAGTATAGCGGACATCAGAAAAAAAAGCTTTAAGAACACTGTCATTGATTTAATTATTTACAATAATTTTTAAACATAAAGCTCAGCAGCTGCAACAGAATAGACTTTATTTTTGTAAAAAACATTTTAAATAGCTATATAGCTCAGCAGCTGTGTATATATTTTAATGTATTTATTTAGATTATTATTATTATTATTATTATTAGTAAGTTTAAACAGGTCACATTCCTGTTAATTCTTAGTTCACTTACCAAAAAGTAGCTGCAAAAGCAAAATATGTTTGTTACAATCTAAGTAACCTGAAATCCTGCAAAAGAGTGAATTATCAATAAAATAATTTTAAGCTCCATCATCCATTATTCCACTACTTTTCCTGATGTTTTAGGTTTTTACCGTGGTATCGTTTCAGTATCGACATATTTAGGCAGGTATCGGTATCGAACTCATAATTTTGGTATCGTGACAACACTAGTCCAGACTAAGCTAACCACTACAAAACAGTCCATATTATTTCTTGTATCAAGGCTTTGATTGTCACCACACTGGTTTAATGTGTTTAAGATCAACTACAACTCTGGTGTCTCCTACCAGAACCGACCGTCCCTCCTCAGGGTTGGGACAGCGCAGGGACGAGAAGTTGGGGTCGGGGTCCTTCTGCTCGGGGACGGGGGTGGGTGGCAGGAGGCCGAACACCTGGAAGGCCTGCTGGACGTAGCGATGTCCCACGCCGTGGAACGCAGAGTGGACGAACCTCACTGGAGAGCTGCAGTTCACCTCCCTGAGGGGCACAACTGGACTACATCTGGACTACCACCGGGAGATACAACATCTGGACTACCACCAGGAGATACAACATCTGGACTATCTGGTACCTGTGGTAGCAGAGGGACTTGAGGTCCTCCATGTAGCTGCAGGTTATCTCCACCAGGGGGTCTGTCCTCAGAGGGGAGCGCTCTGCTAGTTCAGCATCCCAGCATGCATCTGTCCAGGGCTCCTCACTCTCCTCGATGCACCGCAGCACCTCCTTGTCATGAGGGGAGGAGATCTGCGCTCCTGTACACCAGTACACCTGCAAGGAACACACACTCCTTCTAGATAGGACACACACTCCTTCTAGATAAGACACACACTCCTTCTAGATAGGACACACACTCCTTCTAGATAGGACACACTCCTAGATAGGACACACACTCCTTCTAGATAGGACACACTCCTAGATAGGACACACACTCCTTCTAGATAAGACACACTCCTTCTAGATAGGACACACACTCCTTCTAGATAGGACACACACTCCTTCTAGATAGGACACACACTCCTTCTAGATAGGACACACACTCCTTCTAGATAAGGAGACCACACTCCTTCTAGATAGGGACACACACTCCTTCTAGATAGGACACACACTCCTTCTAGATAGGACACACACTCCGTCTCGATAGGACACACACTCCGTCGCGATAGGACACACACTCCGTTCGATAGACACCCATCCTTCTCGATAGGAACACACTGCCTCTCTAGATAGGACACACTCCTTCTAGATAGGACACACACTCCTTCTAGATAGGACACACACTCCTTCTAGATAGGACACACAACTCCTTCTAGATAGGACACACACTCCTTCTAGATAGGACACACACTCCTTCTAGATAGGACACACACTCCTTCTAGATAGGACACACACTCCTTCTAGATAGGACACACACTCCTTCTAGATAGGACACACTCCTTCTAGATAGGACACACACTCCTTCTAGATAGGACACACATCCTTCTAGATAGGACACTCCTTCTAGATAGGACACACACTCCTTCTAGATAGGACACACTCCTTCTAGATAGGACACACACTCCTTCTAGATAGGACACACACTCCTTCTAGATAGGACACACACTCCTTCTAGATAGGACACACACTCCTTCTAGATAGGACACACACTCCTTCTAGATAGGACACACACTCCTTCTAGATAGGACACACACTCCTTCTAGATAGGACACACACTCCTTCTAGATAGGACACACACTCCTTCTAGATAGGACACACACTCCTTCTAGATAGGACACACACTCCTTCTAGATAGGACACACACTCCTTCTAGATAGGACACACTCCTTCTAGATAGGACACACACTCCTTCTAGATAGGACACACTCCTTCTAGATAGGACACACTCCTTCTAGATAGGACACACTCCTTCTAGATAGGACACACACTCCTTCTAGATAGGACACACACTCCTTCTAGATAGGACACACACTCCTTCTAGATAGGACACACACTCCTTCTAGATAGGACACACACTCCTTCTAGATAGGACACACACTCCTTCTAGGATAGGACACACACTCCTTCTAGATAGGACACACTCCTTCTAGATAGGACACACACTCCTTCTAGATAGGACACACACTCCTTCTAGATAGGACACACACTCCTTCTAGATAGGACACACTCCTTCTAGATAGGACACACACTCCTTCTAGATAGGACACACACTCCTTCTAGATAGGACACACACTCCTCTCGATAGGACACACACTCCGTCTCGATAGGACACACACTCCTTCTAGATAGGACACACACTTCTTCTAGATAGGACACACACTCCTTCTAGAACGTATGGATCTGGTCGTGTGCATTCGGGAGACATCCTCACCTTGTATCCATTGTCTTCTTTAGGGTTGTGTGAGGCGGTGATCATGACCCCAGCTGCAGCTCCCAACTTCTTCACAGAGTAGGCCTACAATGCACACTGCCTGTTAGAGTAGGCCTACAACATGTTAGCTTCGGACTATAACATGTTAAAGTAGACCAACAACATGTTAGCGTAGGACCACAACATGTTAGCGTAGGACCACAACATGTTAGCGTAGAACCACAACATGTTAGCGTAGGACCACAACAATGTAGCGTAGAACTACAACATGTTGGGGTAGGACTACAACATGTTAGCGTAGAACTACAACATGTTGGCATAGGACTACAAAACAGCAACGTATCCATTTCGTAAAAGAAGGTTGACTGACCACGAAGGGGGTGGGGACGTATGTGGAGAAGAGATGCACAGGACAGTCTTTACTGAGCAGAACAGCAGCGGTCAGCCGGGCCAGCCTGAGAACACACAGGCTTCACTGTAGCTGCATGCTACCGCTACACCTGCTCGCTGTGTGCTACGCCTGATTTCATGGCGCTACACCTGGTAGCTGTGTGCTTCACCTGGTAGCTGTGTGCTTCACCTGGTAGCCCTGCACTACACCTGGTCCAGTGGTTCCGTCTGGTTCTCCTGGAAGCTAACGGCTAACGGCTAGCTAGCCTTCAGCTAGGCTAACAGCTAACAGCTGCAGTGAGAGAGAGAGAGAGAGAGAGAGAGTGTGTGTACCGGACAGAGGACCGGGGGAGGACCGGGGGATGGGGGAGCAGCCGGCGGCGTACGGGGACCTGAACGCGAACCTGAAGACCCGGTGTTGTGCCACCGGAGACCCGCTACTGGAGAAGAGGGTCTCCCGGTGGCTGGAATGGGACCAGGTCTGTGTGTGTGTGTGTGTGTGTGTGGTGGGCAGTGTGTGTGGTGATGTGTGGTGAGGTGTGTGTGTGGTGAGCTGTGTGTGTGTGTGTGGTGAGCAGTGTATGTGTGTGTGGTGAGGTGTGTGTGTGTGTGGTGAGCAGTGTGTGTGTGTGGTGAGCAGTGTATGTGTGTGTGTGGTGAGCAGTGTATGTGTGTGTGGTGAGCAGTGTATGTGTGTGTGGTGAGCAGTGTGTGTGTGTGTGTGGTGAGGTGTGTGTGTGATTGTGTGGTGAGCAGTGTGTGTGTGTGTGTGTGGTGAGCAGTGTATGTGTGTGTGGTGAGGTGTGTGTGTGTGGTGAGCAATGTAGTGTGTGGTGAGTGTGTGTGTGTGTGTGTGGTGAGCATGTGTGTGTGTGGTGAGCAGTGTATGTGTGTGTGGTGAGCTGTGTGTGTGGTGAGCTGTGTGTGTGTGTGGTGAGCAGTGTGTGTGTGTGTGGTGAGCTGTGTGTGTGTGTGTGTGTGTGTGTGTGATGTGTGTGTGGTGAGCAGTGTATGTGTGTGTGGTGAGCAGTGTATGTGTGTGTGGTGAGCTGTGTGTGTGGTGAGCTGTGTGTGTGTGTGTGTGTGGTGAGCGTGTGTGTGTGTGTGTGTGTGTCTGTGTGTGTGTGTGTGGTGAGCAGTGTATGTGTGTGTGGTGAGCTGTGTGTGTGGTGAGCTGTGTGTGTGGTGAGCAGTGTGTGTGTGGTGAGCAGTGTATGTGTGTGTGGTGAGCAGTGTGTGTGTGGTGAGCTGTGTGTGTGTGTGTGTGTGTGTGTGGTGAGCAGTGTGTGTGTGTCCATGCTATCAATGTCTGACCTGTCTGTAAATGTCAGCCAGTTTGTATTTCTGAACACTATTTCCTCCAACCTCTGAGCGCCTCTAGTAGGACCTACTAGAGGGTGTGTCCTACTGTGTCAGTACTGTAGTACTGTGATGTGGTGTGTTCTCCAGAACCCTCAGACCCGGGCCCAGGTGGAGGTGCTGATGGAGGAGGGCAGGAGGGAGGAGCTAATAGGACACACACTCCTTCTAGATAGGACACACACTCCTTCTAGATAGGACACACACTCCTTCTAGATAGGACACACACTCCTTCTAGATAGGACACACACTCCTTCTAGATAGGACACACACTCCTTCTAGATAGGACACACACTCCTTCTAGATAGGACACACTCCTTCTAGATAGGACACACACTCCTTCTAGATAGGACACACACTCCTTCTAGATAGGACACACACTCCTTCTAGATAGGACACACACTCCTTCTAGATAGGACACACACTCCTTCTAGATAGGACACACACTCCTTCTAGATAGGACACACACTCCTTCTAGATAGGACACACACTCCTTCTAGATAGGACACACTCCTTCTAGATAGGACACACACTCCTTCTAGATAGGACACACACTCCTTCTAGATAGGACACACACTCCTTCTAGATAGGACACACACTCCTTCTAGATAGGACACACACTCCTTCTAGATAGGACACACACTCCTTCTAGATAGGACACACACTCCTTCTAGATAGGACACACACTCCTTCTAGATAGGACACACACTCCTTCTAGATAGGACACACACTCCTTCTAGATAGGACACACACTCCTTCTAGATAGGACACACACTCCTTCTAGATAGGACACACACTCCGTCTAGATAGGACACACACTCCTTCTAGAACGTATGGATCTGGTCGTGTGCATTCGGGAGACATCCTCACCTTGTATCCATTGTCTTCTTTAGGGTTGTGTGAGGCGGTGATCATGACCCCAGCTGCAGCTCCCAACTTCTTCACAGAGTAGGCCTACAATGCACACTGCCTGTTAGAGTAGGCCTACAACATGTTAGCTTCGGACTATAACATGTTAAAGTAGACCAACAACATGTTAGCGTAGGACCACAACATGTTAGCGTAGGACCACAACATGTTAGCGTAGAACTACAACATGTTGGGGTAGGACTACAACATGTTAGCGTAGAACTACAACATGTTGGCATAGGACTACAAAACAGCAACGTATCCATTTCGTAAAAGAAGGTTGACCCAGCGGCTTTTCCCGTACCTCACAGACCATGGCCCACTCACCTCCTCTTCTCACGCTCTCTTCCGCCGACAAACCCCAACCATCGCGCGTCAGCCCGCCCCCTCCATCCAATCGCTCCCTACTCTCTCGAACAACTCGACTCTCCGTGCGCCGCTTCATCAATCCAAACAAACTCCTAGCGCTTCCCAACACCACTTGAGGCTCGCTCCTCCAACTCCCCCATCCATTGCAGCACAACCCACCTCGCTCCTCCACCTCCCCCCCTCTCCTCCTCCACCTTCCTCCCACCTCCACCCACCACCTCCTCGTCCTCCTCCACCTCACTCCCCCTCTCCTCCTCCACCTCCTCCTCCACCTCCCCCTCACTCTCCTCCTCCACCTCCTCCCCTCCTCCTCCTCCCACCCCCCCCCCCTCCCCCCTCCCCCTCCTCCCCTCTCCCCTCCACCCCCCCCCCCCCCTCCTCCACCTCCCCCTCACTCCCTCCCTCCCTCCACCTCCCCTCCACCTCCCCTCTCTCTCCTCCCTCCCTCCTCCACCTCCCCCCTCCCTACCCTCCACCCGCCAATACAACACACACACACACACACACACACACACATACACACCTCCTTCACACAACATTGCACACCCACACACACACACACACACACACACACACACTGCTACACACACACACCACACACACACACACATTAGTACACACACACGACATACACACACACACCACTACACACACGACTACACACAACTACACCTTTTTATAACACTGGTTCCACTACGTTAATCAGGAATAGACAAATTAACCCCCCCCGTACACCCCTCACCCACGACGCCACCCACACCTCAGCTCCAGGCCACCCAACCCGTACCCACCTCACACACCAAACACCACAGCACGAACGCAGACCAAGCCCCCAAAACCACCAACAAATACAGATGAACACAGAATAGTCCCAGGACCAACTACACCTTTTCATATAGTTCTAAAAATGTCTAACATACCTAGAAATCCAACAATACAGCGCCAAACAGAATAGCTTCAAGCATGATACCAGGGCGATGGATTATAGCATATAGCGCCGAGGCAACGCCGTTCGTCCTTCTGCGCAGGTACTTCTCTCGCCTCTTCTTCTTCTCTCGTGTAGTCTAGATCCAGCTTCACGAATATCCGAGACAAGTTAACCTACTACGATAGCCAGACCAACGTTCAACCTCGACTAACACAATACACGATTCCCTAGACATTCAACCGATACAGAAGCCTCTACCACTCTCACCAAGGTATACGCCGGTGCGAAAAGAAATGGAGAAAAAACACAACCAACAGAGCAACAAAAACAAAAAAACCATCGGATACACATAGAGCGATGCAACCTACACCGACTGTAAAAAACGGACAAACACATCAGATATAACGTACCACAATCGAAATTATATAATTGCATCGAAACACTGCGCGACGAGCGCATCATGAAAAACACGAAGGCGAGAGTACAAAAGAGAGAAGAGTGTGCTGCAGGAAAAAATGAAAACGTACGAGTAAATCCACGTTCTTTGACACAAAGAGAAGGGAACGCTCAGGGGAGTGTGTGTGTGGGGGGAGGGGGGGGGATACCTTTTCACACACATTTATTGTGGTTTATTTGGGAAATAATGTGACTGTGTGTGAGTTGTGTGAGCTGTGTGACAAACACACACACACACACACACACACTTGCTTTTGTACCTCGACAGTGTGCATTACGTCGTACATAAGTACACATCTTGTTGTTTTCTTTTCCCCAAGGCAAGCGTGAGACGAGGAGGTGTGTCCGCTCCGAGCAACGGTTTGGAAGGGAAACCAGGGATTATGTGTACAAAAAAAAAAGCAAATAAAAACACAAAGAAACAAACAAACAAACAAACAAACAAACAAACAAGAGAATTCTAACCCGCCTGTTTTTTTTCGTTCTTTTTCTTCTTTTTTTTCGTTTGTCACACTAAATATCTCGTTGATATCCGTCACGTCGGTTCCGCGTTTCAATTCAGCGGTGCGCTCGGATGCAGCAGCTCAACCTGGCACCCGCTCAGGCTCTGAGCATCACACACCACACACACACACACACGCAACACACACACACACACACACACATACACACAACCACATACACCACACAGAAACACAAACACAACACGCACACACACACACACATGTGACCGACGCATCCCTCGGTCCAGGGAGAAGTTAGGTAAAGACACTCGCCCTCTCCTCTCCTCTCCTCTCCCCCCTCTCCTCTCCTCCTCTCCTCTCCTCCCCCCCCCCCCTATCCTCCTCTCCTCTCCTCTCCTCTCTCTCCTCTCCCCCGCAAGCGATCTCGCAGGCTTTACACGCATAGCGACACGCCGAGTGGTCTTCAATTCAACCTGCCTCCGCCTCATGTTCTGTGTTGTTCGGTGTGTGTGTTGTGGCTGTTGTCGTGTTGTGGTGTCTGTGGTTGCGTGCTGTTGTCTGCTCTTGCTCTGGTGCGTGTCCGTGCTCGGAGGCCGGAGGCGCGCTGGTGTTCCCTCGCCAAGCATCTCCCTCACCACGACCCATGTCGCGGCGGGGGGTGGCCCGTGCCAACCCCCCTCCCAACCGCTGCTCAGCGGGCACAAGTTCACGCCCTGGCGGACGGATGATGGACTAGGCAACCAAGATGATGGAGTCCGGGGGGCACAGCTAACAAGTCCTCGGCAACCTGCGTTCAGATCAAATACGCAGACAGCATGGCCCGCTTCTGCAACAACTCAGAACCCAGACCGCAAATAGGCAAAACTTGCGGGGACGCCCTCTTGGCTCTCCACGCCGCTCTCTAATCCTAAATGTGTGCTTGCTTTATTTACGATTACCAACATCTAAAAACATCATCAATAAACTCTATCAACATCGAAATGCCTAAGTATCCCACACCAAAGTTAACCCGTCTAAATTCAACAGGTACAGCAAAAACAGAGGTAGTGTGTTTTTTAATATCTGTCTTATCTGGAGCAGTGGTTCTCAAAGCGGACTTTTTGTTTCAGTACATCTACCTCTCGCGAAAACTACTACCAACTGTTGCTTACACAATTCTTCTCAAAGCTAATATCGACACAAGAACAAAAAGTTCCCCAACGCAATCGTTCAAAATATATTTAAATCTCGCTGACTTGACTTTGACTTTGACTTTTATGTTTGCCAGATATCTACCGTTATCGTAAAATATTGAAGACGTCTGAAATCCCGAAATGGGATTCATCGCGTCGGGGGTTCCGTTTCACCGCCAGGAAGACAAACACACACACACACACACACACACACACCTGGTGGTTGCGTTTCACGTACCTGCAGGCTTTGTTTGCCCTGCGACGTGCCCTCTACACACACACACACACAACGCACACACACACACACACACACACACACACACACACACACGCACACACACAACACACACACGCACACACACACACACACACCGCACTCGTCTCTCAGCCCCGCGGCCGGTCGGTCGGAGGGTATTTCTTCCGGGATGTTCGGCTACGATCAACATCAAAAAACATGAGCGGAGACAGAGGAGAGGAGTGTGTGTGTGTGTGTGTGTGTGTGTGTGTGTGTGTGTGTGTGTGTGTGTGTGTGTGTTTTGTCCAATGGCATCAATTCCCCGAAGCCATAAAAAATGCAATCAAAAAAGCTTTAAGTGACAGCCTCACTCTTCCACTCCCACCTGTGATTTCCTTGTAAGACCCCCTAAGCACACACACACACGCACACACACACACACACACACACACACACACACACACACATACACGCACACACACACACACACACACAACACCCACACACACACACACACGCACACACACACACACACACACACACACACCACACCACTCAGCCAGTCCTGTTGCAGGCAGGACAGGCAGCACGCAGGGGGGGGGGGGGGGGGGGGGAGGCGTGAGGTTGATTTGGGTGGAGGAGGTGGAGGAGGAGGGGGAGGAGGATCAAGGAGGAGGGAGGTGTAGGGGGAGGAAAAGGTGGAGGAGGAGAAGGGAGAATGAGGAGATGGAGGAGGAGAGGAGAAGGAGAGAGAGGAGAGGAGGAGGAGGAGAAGGTGGAGGGAGGAGAGGGGGAGGAGGAGAAGGAGAGGAGGAGAGGAGGAGGGAGGAGGAGGGGAGGAGGTGAAGGAGGAGAAGGAGAGGAGGAGGAGGAGGAGGAGAGAGGAGGAGAGGAGGTAGGAGGAGGAGGTGGAGGAGAGGAGGAGGAGAGGTGGAAGGAGGAGGGAAGAGGAGGAGGAGGAGGGAGGAGGAGGTGGAGGAGAGGAGGAGGAGGAGGGAGGAGGAGAGGTGGAGGGGAGGGGAAAGGGAGGAGGAGAAGGAGAGAGGAAGGAGGAGGAGGGAGGAGGAGAGAGAGGAGGGAAGAGAGAGAAGGAGGAGGAGGAGAAGGAGGGTAGGCTGCCCTCTTCCCGCTGTTGTCTTCTGGTCGCGTCTTGTTTCGCCTCCTCCATCCCGGCCATTCTCTTTGTTATTGTTCTTGGTCTGTTCGTGGGTTCCTGTCAGTCCGCTCTTGTGGTTTGTGTCTTCCCTGTTTTCCTGTGTTCTTTTGGCTCCGTGTCTTGTGGGCGTAGGGGCGCCTACATCAGAGAAAATGAATGAACGAGTGTGGCCGACGGGGGTTTTTTGCAGTGTCGGGCCTTGTCTGTTGTGCTCATGATTGATAATTTTGTTCAAGCTCCCGTGGTCTCTCCACGGTGGCGTGAGCTGTTGCTCGCTCGTGCTGCGCGGCGCTTTTTGTCTGTTCTTGGTTGGTTTTCAGTGTGGAGGCGGTGCCGCTTTGGCATCCCGCTCTCTCCCACCCAAGTCGTCTCCACTCATCCTTCTCTCCCCCCCTGTCTCCCCCCTACCTCCCCCGGGCCATTATGCCCTGCCACCAGTTACCGCTAAGCCAATATGAAACCGCACCACTTTGTGTCACACAATTTTACATTCAACGGCGAGGGGTGGGGGGGGAGGGGTGGGGCGTGGTGGGGGGGGGCGGTGGGGGGGGGCCAAAGGGTGGTGCGGGGGGGGCCTGGCGCACTTTCCAATGCTGTGCGCCTACTTATTTATATCGGTGAACTCGTGGGGAGAATGGAGAACGGTTGGTCCGGAAGTCTCAGCGGCCACCGCTGGTAACTGAGGGAACGAAGAGAGAAGTAAATATCATAAATAAGAAGGGGTTGTGTGTGTGTGTGTGTGTGTGTGTGTGTGTGTGTGTGTGTGTGTGTGTGTGTGTGTGTGTGTGTCGGCACAGGGCAGTGCTGCGCAGGTAAAGCCGTTGAGATGTTTTCCATATGTTGCTCTTACGGGGCCCGCGTCAAATATTTACGCTTTCTTACCTGTCCGTGTCACAAGTGGAGTGGAATCCGTACGAGACGGGACAGCAGGGGCCTACTCTATTAGTTATGATGTCATGTCCTGTGGGCGTGCCCTGGGGAGAGGGGGACGGGGGGCGGGGCTGCCGTGCTTGTAGCGTGTAGCTTGTACGACACGGGATGTCAGAGATGTACCTCGGAGGCTACCGCTCGCCGTCGCTCGGTTCCAGAAATAACGGCGACGTTAACGATTGCGCCGCTGCACCGACACGTCCGATTCTCGGTCCGTTTTCACGACAAAGACGCAGCCGTGGAAAAAGTATCTCTGAGTTACGTGAACGCGTGAACACGCCTCAACTGTGCTGTAGAAAACACATGGAAGTGACGCAATCCAATTTATTTTATGACACAAAAAATACATCCAAGCACAATGAATGATTTTTGTATTCGTGTCCATTTTTCTGAAGTCCAAAAAACTTTGAAGGATGAATTTTCTCCCAAATTCACACAATTTCAAGGATTTCACAAAACCTGTGGGAACCCTACAAACAGCACAACACATTAAATACAACACATGGGTATGTTTGCAATATTTACAATATAGAAAACACATTACACAAGATTACACAATGGGGTCATCATTGAACTCCCACCAAATTCAAGAATTGAAAATGTTAACATCTGAGATCTGGGAATCTGAGTCTTTCTTCGCCTCCTCCTACTCCTCTATCTTCTAATTTGTAAGGATGTCTATACCAACCCTTCCCTCCCTCCCCCCAGCCTCCCTCTCTCCCACTCCCTCCCCTTCCCTCCCTCCCCCCCGTTTCATCTTGTTTAATGGACGCTCCCGCCACACAAATGGCGCCCGTGCGGTCTACCTGACTCGCGATTCCGTCTTTTAAAGTTTAATTCACTCCGCATTTAGCACCCGGTCATAAATACCGCATTAGGGCCGCCGCACGCTTTATGCGGTCCCTGTGGTCGTGCTTTTGTTTTAATGAAGCCATTTGCAACTTATGAGCAGAAAAAAGTCAGCGAGAGAGCGAGCGCGAGAGAGAGAGCGAGAGAGAGAGAGTAACAGACAGAGAGAGAGAGAGAGAGAGAGAGAGAGAGAGAGAGAGAGAGAGAGAGAGAGTGAGAGACAGAGAGAGAGAGGGGTTCGCATATCAAATGAGGCGACATCAGTCAAAGCCGATTTTCCCCGGTTGTGTTTAATACATGCGGTGTGGAACGGAATGGAATGGAATGGAATGGGGCCGACCGCTCACCTTAAAAGCCACACAAACAAACAAACAAACAAACAAACAAACATCGGGTGCCCGCCGCCACCGCCGCCGCCCCCGCCGCCGCCGCCGCTCGCAATTACACGGCGGCTTCCATCACAGAACCGACAACGGCGTCGTAATGGCGCGCAAAAACGGCGGAGCTGCGTTGTGCTGCGCTCTCGTCTCTCCCCCGCCCTCCCCTCCGCTAACGTCGAGGCGAGGTCGTCGCGTCGTCGTTGTTGTTGTTGACCGTAAGTCGCAGGGACGTGAACACGAAAAAATACCTTCCCCCCCGCCGAAACGAACAGTCGAGCGCCCGGTCCCCCCCCCCCCCCCTCCTTGGCGCTCGGGTGAATAATGTACGACAATGCAAAACAATTGTCGTCGGAAGTCAGAATTTCCGAGTTCCCAGCGGGAAAATCGCAACTGGAACGCTCCCCTGAAGTCGGACATCCGAATCGGAAATGTCGGAAGAGTCTCACGACGGCGGCGACTTCGAAATCCAAGATGGCTGCTTTGTTTGTCTGCGCAAAATGTCGCGTAAATACGTTGTTATCAACTGCTAACGACGGCTAACCTGACTCGAGCGAACGCAAGCACAACAAAAGATTTCCTTTGTAACTGGAACACGGTCAACACGGGCACTATGTCCATCTCTCTCTCTCTCTCTCTCTCTCTCTCTCTCTCTCTCTCTCTCCAACTCTCTCTCTCTCTCTCTACAACTCTCTCTCTCTCTCTCTATCTATCTCCTCTCCCTCTCCTCTCTCCACTCTCTCTCCCTCTCTTCTCTCTCTCTCTCTTCTATCTCCATCTCACTCTCTCTCTCTCTCTCTCTCTCTCTCTTCTCTCTCTCTCTCTCTCTCTCTCTCTCTCTCTCTCTCTCTCTCTCTCTCCTTTATCTCTCTATCTCCATCTTTTTGCTTGTCTGTTCTACTCGGAGAGATCTGAGAGTCACGCATCAAAGTTAACAAGGGGAGGTGGGGGGGAGGTGTGTGTGTGGGGGAGGCGGGGGGGGGGGGGGGGGGGTACAGGACGGGACAGCCACACGCCAGGACGTCAAGCCGACGGTTCAGTTTTGTTGTTGTCGTTGTTGTTGTTGTTGTTGTTTGTCGTGTGTTGTATGTTTTGTTCCTCTCATATCCCCGGAATCTGTGGTTCGAAAATAACAGAGGGAAAGGCAGCAATGTTCGCGGGCCTCCTCTCTCTCCCTCTCTCTCTCTCTCCTCTCTCTGCTCTCTCTCTCTCTCTCTCCCTCCGTTCCCTGGCTCCGAAGCCACACTGTTCTCCCAGCTGTCTCGCCCGGAGCGCTCGGCCCGGCGGTCGGAGGGAACGTGAAGGCGAGGAATGATGGAGATGCTTTTGTTTTCGTTATTGGCTCCCAGCCCCGTTCACCCGTTCCTGCCCCCTTACTCCTCCTCGCCACTACTTCAAATCTAACCGCAGCAAGGGAGCCAACACATCCAACTTGGCAAAGCATCTCGCCGACAAACATCCGGACATATTAAAAGAGTTCAAATAGCGACAGGTTATCGAATGTGAATGTGATGGATAACATAATTACAGTACATGCCCTCAAATAAGTCAAACAAGTGATTGTGACAAACTTTTCCATCGGAGTTTGAAAAGACAGTGTGCTCAGTACGATGTACACAGACCTGGCGGCAAAGAACTGGAGGCAACGCAGTTGTTAAAAAAGCACCCAGAGTTTTTGATTCCTTCAATACTCTTTGCCCAAGGGAGGTACATGAGTCATGACGGTGTGATATCAGGTCGCAAATATAACGTTACTATCAAAGAAATCACATAAACTCAAGTATAGCGGACATCAGAAAAAAAAGCTTTAAGAACACTGTCATTGATTTAATTATTTACAATTAATTTTTAAACATAAAGCTCAGCAGCTGCAACAGAATAGACTTTATTTTGTAAAACATTTTAAATAGCTATATTAGCTCAGCAGCTGTGATATATTTTAATGTATTATAATTATTATTATTATTATTATTAGTAAGTTTAAACAGGTCACATTCCTGTTAATTCTTAGTTCACTTACCAAAAAGTAGCTGCAAAAGCAAAATATGTTTGTTACAATCTAAGTAACCTGAAATCCTGCAAAAGAGTGAATTATCAATAAAATAATTTTAATCTCCCATCATCCATTATTCCACTACTTTTCCTGATGTTTTAGGTTTTTACCGTTGGTATCGTTTCAGTATCGACATATTTAGGCAGGTATCGGTATCGAACTCATAATTTTGGTATCGTGACAACACTAGTCCAGACTAAGCTAACCACTACAAAACAGTCCATATTATTTCTTGTATCAAGGCTTTGATTGTCACCACACTGGTTTAATGTGTTTAAGATCAACTACAACTCTGGTGTCTCCTACCAGAACCGACCGTCCCTCCTCAGGGTTGGGACAGCGCAGGGACGAGAAGTTGGGGTCGGGGTCCTTCTGCTCGGGGACGGGGGTGGGTGGCAGGAGGCCGAACACCTGGAAGGCCTGCTGGACGTAGCGATGTCCCACGCCGTGGAACGCAGAGTGGACGAACCTCACTGGAGAGCTGCAGTTCACCTCCCTGAGGGGCACAACTGGACTACATCTGGACTACCACCGGGAGATACAACATCTGGACTACCACCAGGAGATACAACATCTGGACTATCTGGTACCTGTGGTAGCAGAGGGACTTGAGGTCCTCCATGTAGCTGCAGGTTATCTCCACCAGGGGGTCTGTCCTCAGAGGGGAGCGCTCTGCTAGTTCAGCATCCCAGCATGCATCTGTCCAGGGCTCCTCACTCTCCTCGATGCACCGCAGCACCCTCCTTCTAGATAGGACACACACTCCTTCTAGATAGGACACACACTCCTTCTAGATAGGACACACACTCCTTCTAGATAGGACACACACTCCTTCTAGATAGGACACACACTCCTTCTAGATAGGACACACACTCCTTCTAGATAGGACACACTCCTTCTAGATAGGACACACTCCTTCTAGATAGGACACACACTCCTTCTAGATAGGACACACTCCTTCTAGATAGGACACACACTCCTTCTAGATAGGACACACACTCCTTCTAGATAGGACACACACTCCTTCTAGATAGGACACACTCCTTCTAGATAGGACACACACTCCTTCTAGATAGGACACACACTCCTTCTAGATAGGACACACACTCCTTCTAGATAGGACACACACTCCTTCTAGATAGGACACACACTCCTTCTAGATAGGACACACACTCCGTCTCGATAGGACACACACTCCGTCTCGATAGGACACACACTCCGTCTCGATAGGACACACACTCCTTCTCGATAGGACACACACTCCTTCTAGATAGGACACACTCCTTCTAGATAGGACACACACTCCTTCTAGATAGGACACACTCCTTCTAGATAGGACACACACTCCTTCTAGATAGGACACACTCCTTCTAGATAGGACACACACTCCTTCTAGATAGGACACACACTCCTTCTAGATAGGACACACACTCCTTCTAGATAGGACACACTCCTTCTAGATAGGACACACACTCCTTCTAGATAGGACACACACTCCTTCTAGATAGGACACACACTCCTTCTAGATAGGACACACTCCTTCTAGATAGGACACACACTCCTTCTAGATAGGACACACACTCCTTCTAGATAGGACACACACTCCTTCTAGATAGGACACACACTCCTTCTAGATAGGACACACACTCCTTCTAGATAGGACACACTCCTTCTAGATAGGACACACACTCCTTCTAGATAGGACACACACTCCTTCTAGATAGGACACACACTCCTTCTAGATAGGACACACACTCCTTCTAGATAGGACACACACTCCTTCTAGATAGGACACACACTCCTTCTAGATAGGACACACTCCTTCTAGATAGGACACACACTCCTTCTAGATAGGACACACACTCCTTCTAGATAGCACACTCCTTCTAGATAGGACACACACTCCTTCTAGATAGGACACACACTCCTTCTAGATAGGACACACACTCCTTCTAGATAGGACACACACTCCTTCTAGATAGGACACACACTCCTTCTAGATAGGACACACACTCCTTCTAGATAGGACACACACTCCTTCTAGATAGGACACACACTCCTTCTAGATAGGACACACACTCCTTCTAGATAGGACACACACTCCTTCTAGATAGGACACACACTCCTTCTAGATAGGACACACACTCCTTCTAGATAGGACACACTCCTTCTAGATAGGACATACACTCCTTCTAGATAGGACACACACTCCTTCTAGATAGGACACACACTCCTTCTAGATAGGACACACACTCCTTCTAGATAGGACACACACTCTGTCTAGATAGGACACACACTCCTTCTAGAACGTATGGATCTGGTCGTGTGCATTCGGGAGACATCCTCACCTTGTATCCATTGTCTTCTTTAGGGTTGTGTGAGGCGGTGATCATGACCCCAGCTGCAGCTCCCAACTTCTTCACAGAGTAGGCCTACAATGCACACTGCCTGTTAGAGTAGGCCTACAACATGTTAGCTTCGGACTATAACATGTTAAAGTAGACCAACAACATGTTAGCGTAGGACCACAACATGTTAGCGTAGGACCACAACATGTTAGCGTAGAACTACAACATGTTAGCGTAGGACCACAACATGTTAGCGTAGGACCACAACAATGTAGCGTAGAACTACAACATGTTGGGGTAGGACTACAACATGTTAGCGTAGAACTACAACATGTTGGCATAGGACTACAAAACAGCAACGTATCCATTTCGTAAAAGAAGGTTGACTGACCACGAAGGGGGTGGGGACGTATGTGGAGAAGAGATGCACAGGACAGTCTTTACTGAGCAGAACAGCAGCGGTCAGCCGGGCCAGCCTGAGAACACACAGGCTTCACTGTAGCTGCATGCTACCGCTACACCTGCTCGCTGTGTGCTACGCCTGATTTCATGGCGCTACACCTGGTAGCTGTGTGCTTCACCTGGTAGCTGTGTGCTTCACCTGGTAGCTGTGTGCTTCACCTGGTAGCCCTGCGCTACACCTGGTAGCTGTGTGCTTCACCTGGAAACCTGGTTAGCCTATGCACTACACCTGGGTAGCTGTGTGATGTCACCTGGTAGCCCTTTTGCACTTACCACTGGTAGCTGTGTGCTTCACCCTGGTAGCCCTGCACTACACCTGGTTAGCTGTCGTGCTTCACCTGGTTAGCCCTGCGACTTACACGGCATGGTAGCCAGACGCTTACACTTCCTGGTAGCCAGATGCCTACCACCTGGTAGCAAATGTGTGCTTCACTCTGAAACCAGGGTAGCACCTGGTAGCCAGGCGCTACACCTGGTAGCCAGACACTACACCTGGGTAGCTGTGTGCTTCTTTGGTAGCCAGGAGCTGTAGGCACCTGCTAGTGTTAGCAACCTGGTAGGCCAGGCGCTACACCTGGTAGCCAGGCGCTACACCTGGTGTGATTAAAAGGTGAAGGTGTGCAGGTGAGGAACTTCCAAAGAGAACGTCCCTGGGTTAGCTGAAGCTGGTACAATTAGCTTGTATTGTATTAACACGATAAGAGTCCAGTCCAATATGAGTTAGTACAGTAGAGTCTGATAGAATGACAGACCGTTCACTGGTACAGCCACTAGCCTCCTGACCCCTGGTGTCGAACCCGATCACAACTCCTCTGGTGCAGAGGTCCGGGACACACCTGGACAGGTAGATGTACAAACCCTGCAATCAGATTACAAGGAGGTGGTTAGAAGAATAGTCACCTGTGCATATCCTGTCTCCCTGTGCAGATCCTGTCTACCTGTGCAGACCTACCTGTGTGGTCTGGATGACCGTCAGGTCGTTGATGAAGGAAAAGCCAGCACCCATGGGTGCCCTCAGACCAGCGGTTCCAAACGTCATCCTAGAACTGAACCTCCTATTTAGCTCCTCCCTCCTGCCCTCCTCCATCAGCACCTCCACCTGGGCCCGGGTCTGAGGGTTCTGGAGAACACACCACATCACAGTACTACAGTACTGACACAGTGGACACACCCTCTAGTAGGTCCTACTAGAGGCGCTCAGAGGTTGGAGGAAATAGTGTTCAGAAATACAAACTGGCTGACATTTACAGACAGGTCAGACATGATAGCATGGACACACACACACTGCTCACCACACACACACACACACACACACACACACACAGCTCACCCACACACACACACTGCTCACCACACACACACACCTCACCACACACACTGCTCACCACACACCACACACCTCACCACACACACACTGCTCACCCCACACACACAGCTCACCAACACACACATACACTGCTCACCACACACACATACACTGCTCACCACACACACAGCTCACCACACACACATACACAAGCTCACACACACACATACACTGCTCACCACACACACACACACTGCTCACCACACACACATACACTGCTCACCACACACACATTACACTGCTCACCACACACACAGCTCACCACACACACATACACTGCTCACCACACACACAGCTCACCACACACACACACACAGCTCACCACACACACACTGCTCACCACACACACAGCTCACCACACACACCAAGCTCACCACACACACACAGCTCACCACACACACACATACACTGCTCACCACACACACATACACTGCTCACCACACACACACTGCCTCACAACACACAACACAGCTCACCACACCAACAGCTCACCACAACACATCACGTCACCACACACACATACACAGCTCACACACACACATACACTGCTCACACACACACCACATACCACTGCTCACCACACACACAGCTCACCACACACACACTGCTCACCACACACACACTCACCACAACACACACTCTCACCACACACACATTCACACACTGCTCACCACACACACATACACTGCTCACCACACACACACACACACACCTCACCACACACACATTACACTGCTCACCACACACACACACCTCACCACACACACATACACTGCTCACCACACACCACACACACAACCACACACTGCTCACCACACACACCTCACCACAACACACCTCACCACACACACACACACCTACACTGCTCACCACACACACACACATACACTGCTCACCACACACACACAACATTACACTGCTCACCACACACACACACACATACACTGCTCACCACACACACACACTGCTCACCACACACACCTCACCACACACAACATACACTGCTCACCACACACACACACACTGCTCACCACACACACACACACACACACACACACTGCTCACCACACACACACTGCTCACCACACAGCTCACCACACACACAGTGCCACCCACACACACAGTGCCCACCACACAACACACACACAGACCTGGTCCCATTCCAGCCACCGGGAGACCCTCTTCTCCAGTAGCGGGTCTCCGGTGGCACAACCACCGGGTCTTCAGGTTCGCGTTCAGGTCCCCGTACGCCGCCGGCTGCTCCCCCATCCCCCGGTCCTCCCCCGGTCCTCTGTCCGGTACACACACTCTCTCTCTCTCTCTCTCTCTCACTGCAGCTGTTAGCTGTTAGCCTAGCTGAAGGCTAGCTAGCCGTTAGCCGTTAGCTTCCAGGAGAACCAGACGGAACCACTGGACCAGACTAGCGGGACCCGCGCTAGTCTGGTCCAGCCCCCCCAGGTCCACCCCCACGTCCTCTAAGGTCCACCCCCAGGTCCTCTAAGGTCCACCCCCACGTCCTCTAAGGTCCACCCCCACGTCCTCTAAAGTCCACCCCCAGGTCCTCTAAGGTCCACCCCACGTCCTCTAAAGTCCACCCCCAGGTCCACTGGAGGTCCACCCCCACGTTCTCTAAGGTCCACCCCCAGGTCCTCTAAAGTCCACCCCCAGGTCCTCTAAGGTCCACCCCCACGTTCTCTAAGGTTCCACCCCCAGGTCCTCTAAAGTCCACCCCCACGTCCTCTAAGGTCCACCCCCACGTCCTCTAAAGTCCACCCCCAGGTCCTCTAAGGTCCACCCCACGTTCTCTAAGGTCCACCCCCAGGTTCTCTAAGGTCCACCCCCACGTTCTCTAAGGTCCACCCCCAGGGTCCTCTAAAGTCCACCCCACGTTCTCTAAGGTCCACCCCCACGTTCTCTAAGGTCCACCCCCACGTCCTCTGTCCACCCAGCAGGTCCTGTGTGGTTCTGATGAGACATCCTGCTATGATGTATTTATAGTGTCTGCAGAGATGCGTCTCTTCATTATCTTGTCAAAGTTGTTTTGTCTGGTAAATTGACATTTGAATGAATTGTACAAATGCATACATATTTATGAATTGCTTTACATTTGTGAAAATAAGTAAAAAAGACTCAAATCGTGTTGTGAATGATTTAATCTGCATTTGTGGATGGAGTGGTATTCTGAGAGCACAAGTTAACTTTTGTCTTGTAAAAGATAACTGCCACTTGAAGTATTAGTATATGAATAGTGATGAGACAACTCTGTCTCCATCTGAGGCCTCTGTTCTGTCTCGCCCTGTCGTCCACAGAGAGGTAGACCTACTGAACTATAAACTATACACTCTAATGTCTAGACTTAATTCGACCGTTAGTTCACTAAACTTGACTGTTTAGACTGTTCAACATGAAGGTTAGGGTCATGTGATAGGGGTCAGGTTCGGGTTAGGGTCATGGGATAGGGCCCATGGTATAGAGGTCATGGTATAGGGGTCATGGTATCGGGGTCATGGTTAGGTTAGGGTTAGTGGAGGGTAGACCAGCGAACATGATCAGCTCGGAGGTCAGAGGTCGAGGCTTGGGGGTTCGGAGGTCTTCCGTGGGGCGGTGCCTTAGGGTCACCTGGTGATCAGGTGAATGCTCGGTTATTGACTATTTATTCATGTATTTATTTCTATGTGTGTGATGAGCTGAACAAACAAACAAACTCTCTTGTTTGGCAGCAAGGCCTGCAACAACAACACACATACTGCTTATACAGAGCAGAGGGTTTGTTGATCAGCTCTGACATGTGTATTATTAATAATGTATTATGTTGTCTTCTTATTGTAGTTATGTTGCATTTAGAACGCAGGATAACTTTGTGTGTTCCCAGGCTAGTTAATCCTATAGTAATAATTATAATGATAATAATAATGTTATTGTGGGTGGGTAATTGGGGCTAATTGACACTATGGTGCTAACAAAGTCCCAGACGTGTGATTATTGAAGCAACTTCTTCCTGTTAACGAACTGTGGTCACAACATGACTCTCCACATCCTCTCTGGGGCCACAACCTTCTCCTCTTAACGAGCTCCACCTTTCATTAACACAATTAATTAACTCCTCCAACCACGGTGGAGTTCCAACAGCTGGTCCTCTACGGTAGGGCTGGTCTACAGTAGGGCTGGTCTACAGTAGGGCTGGTCTATGGTAGGGCTGGTGTACGGTAGGGCTGGTCTGGAGCCTGCTGAGCTGGGCGGGTCAGGGTGTGTCTGGAGATATAAGTTGGGCTGTGCAGCTCCTCACTCCACCTGAGCCCAGCACACCTGGATACACACAGAAGGCAGGTAAGGTCTCCTGTCTCATTCTGTCTGGTGTTGTGGTGTCGTTCAGTGGTGTGGTTCTGGTGACCAGGTGTGTCCTGTGGTTCTGGTGACCAGGTGTGTCCTGTAGTTCTGGTGACCAGGTGTGTCCTGTGGTTCTGGTGACCAGGTGTGTCCTGTAGTTCTGGTGACCAGGTGTGTCCTGTGGTTCTGGTGTCCAGGTGACCAGGTGTGTCCTGTGGTTCTGGTGTCCAGGTGTGTCCTGTGGTTCTGGTGTCCAGGTGACCAGGTGTGTCCTGTGGTTCTGGTGTCCAGGTGACCAGGTTTGTCCTGTAGTTCTGGTGACCAGGTGTGTCCTGTGGTTTGGTGACCAGGTGTGTCCTGTGGTTCTGGTGACCAGGTGTGTCCTGTAGTTCTGGTGACCAGGTGTGTCCTGTGGTTCTGGTGACCAGGTGTGTCCTGTGGTTCTGGTGACCAGGTGTGTCCTGTAGTTCTGGTGACCAGGTGTGTCCTGTGGTTCTGGTGACCAGGTGTGTCCTGTGGTTCTGGTGTCCAGGTTGACCAGGTGTGTCCTGTGGTTCTGGTGTCCAGGTGACCAGGTGTGTCCTGTGGTTCTGGTGTCCAGGTGACCAGGCATGTCCTGTAGTTCTGGTGACCAGGTGTGTCCTGTGGTTCTGGTGACCAGGTGTGTCCTGTGGTTCTGGTGACCAGGTGTGTCCTGTGGTTCTGGTGACCAGGCATGTCCTGTGGTTCTGGTGACCAGGCATGTCCTGTGGTTCTGGTGACCAGGTGTGTCCTGTGGTTCTGGTGTCCAGGTGACCAGGTGGTGTCCTGTGGTTCTGGTGTCCAGGTGACCAAGTGTGTCCTGTTGTTCTGGTGTCCAGGTGCAGGTGCAGACCTCAGCCCGGGGCCATGGAGGTGTTGGCAGGGCAGGAATTTCTCCCACAGCTTCCTTTGTGTTCCTGGGCTTACCCGGAGCTCAGCGGACACCTGCGGCTGCTCCTGCTTGCCCTTCGGCGCGTCCTACAGCTGGGTGCTGCTGGGCAACCTGCTGCTGGTGCACGTCATCCGCACCCTGGAGAGGCTGCACAGCCCCATGTACCTGCTCATCTCCGCCCTCTGCCTGGTGGACGTCCTGGTGGTGAGCACCATCGTTCCCAGGATGCTGGTCGGGTTCCTCGCAGAGCGCGACGAGATCAGCCTGGCCGGGTGCCTGCTCCAGATGTTCCTCGCCCACTTCCTGTCCTCGCTGGAGTCCACCCTGCTCCTGGCCATGGCGCTGGACCGATACGTTGCCATCTGCCGCCCGCTGCACTACAGCGACATCATCAACTCTTCCACGCTGGTCAAGCTGTGCGTCTTCGCTCTGCTGCGGAGCGGCACCATCATGCTGACCCTGGTGGCGCTGGCCGGCTCGCTGTCCTTCTGCCGCTCCGACGTCATCCTGCACTGCTACTGCGACCACATGGCGCTGGTCAGCCTGGCGTGCGGAGACACCAGCAGGAGCAATGCCATGGGCCTGGCTGTGATCGGCTGCTTCGTCGGCGGGGACATCTCGCTCATCATCGTCTCCTACGTGAAGATCCTGCAGGCCGTGCTGCGCACCCCCGACGGAGACCGCTGGAAGGCTTTCCACACCTGCGGAACGCACCTGATGGTGATGATGTGCTTCTACCTGGTGGGCAGCGTGACCTTCCTGTCGCACAACCTCCACATCCCCCTCCCCACCACCGCCAACACCTTCATGGGCCTCGCCTACATCCTCCTGCCCGCCACCATCAACCCTGTCATCTACGGCGTCCGAACTAAAGAGATCAGAAACGGTTTTTATAAAGTCTTTCAGAGCAAAGCCGACGACATCATTGCGGTGAAGGTTTCCTCCATTAAGGTTTCTCCGGCGGTCGAAACACCGCGGTGAAGCTGATCTATGTCACAAGACGTTGGATAGAATACAATCTACCGTCCATGTGACCATGGGACCATGTGACCATGTGATTCGGTCTACCAGGTGGCAAGCCATTAGCCTTGCCAGGGTTGGGGTTGGATTCTCCCATGTTAACGAGTATGAACTACAATAATTGATAATCTGATGTTGATCCCTGCTTGGTGAGTATGTGACAATAATGATTAGAGTGCCTGATAACGGTGATAATGTTATAGGGACAGGATCAAATAAAGGCTTCCACAAATGTCCTTTTATTAAAGATGCAATATACTGTTTAATAATATCTTCAATAATAACACCACTTTTATTAAAATAATTAAGAATATTTCATACATTAATAAACATTCATCTAATAATAATAATGATGATAATAATAATGATAAGGATAATGATAATATGTGGATGCAAACCAGCTGCTCTACCTGAACAGATGAACAGGTGAGCAGGTGAATGGATGAACAGGCGAGCAGGTGAATGAATGAGCAGGTGAGTAGATGAATGTGTGAATGGGTGAATGGGTGAATGGAGGACAGGTGAATGGATTAAAAGGTGAACAGGTGAGCAGGTGAATGGATAATCAGGTGAATGGATGAAAAGGTGAGCAGGTGAATGGATGAACAGGTGAAAGGGTGAATGGGTGAATGGATTCAAAGGTGAGGAGGTAAATAGGTGAACAGGTGAATGGATGAACAGGTGAGCAGGTGAATTGATAACCAGGTGAATGGATGAAAAGGTGAGCAGGTGAACAGGTGAGGAAGGGAACAGATGTACATGATAGGCTTGTGCTGGGGGTTCTCACCCATGTAGTTGGCGTGTTGTTGGCGTGTGACATGCATATGAGCTCAACCATGAAATCCCCCTACTGGAGCAATCTCTCATCTAGCTAATCAAAACAGAGCTCTGAGACATTCTGGTCTGATTGGGTGGGGAGCCCCCGGTGACCCCCCCAGGGTGCAGGACTACCCATGATGCATTGCTCTGGTGACCCGTGGGCAGGTATAGTGTTGTGTTACTGGCCAGGACCTACGTGTGTGTGATGTTGCTGTGTGCCCGCTAGCGGTGGTTAAACTAGCACGCTACCACACCTGGCGAACGCTAGTCTAGACTGCAGCACCAGCGGCCCACCGGGTGGTGCTATGGAGAGAAGGCTAATTTTGGACATGAAGACAAGACTGTGTGCCCTCCGCGGGAGGAGAGCTCTGCCTTCTATCTGTCCTTCGTCTCCGGCCTGTCGCCCTCCTCCTCCTCCTCGTCCTTCGCTCCGATCAGACGTTGCCGCGCAAAGTCTTCAAAGATGATGTCATCGTCGCTAGGCAACACAGCGGTTGATACGTCAGTACAGCTGGAGTACACTTACTGTACTATCAGTACAAGTGGAGTACTGCTACTGTACTATCAGTACTACTCGAGTACTGTTACTGTGATAAACCCTCTTTATTGTTCATTTAACCACAATAAAGTTAAACACAATAAACTTTTTATTTTAAACGCAGTGAGATAATAATAATGAATACAATAAAAACATACATATAAATGACAAATGATAATAAAATACAAAATAAACATACAAAGTTGGCTACGTTGTTAACTGAACAACAATGTAGCCAACTTTGTTTATTTTGTATTTTATTATCATTTGTCATTTATATGTATGTTTTTATTGTATTCATTATTATTATCTCACTGCGTTTAAAATAAAACGTTGCAGATTTTCAACCACATCTCTATCCTCCACATGAGGGATAAAACTCTAAACCTCTTTTACTGAGTTAATGACAGAGTTGGGCCAAGATGGCGGCTAAGATGGCGTGTAGCAGTAGCAGGGAGCTGCAGCAATGTGGAGGAAAGGTAAACGCTCGCAGGTTGTGTGCGTGGACTGGCCACATTGAAACGAGAGGAAGGTTGAAAAGCTGCAGAGTTCCTGTCTAATCACTCATCAGCTTAGCAGCACTAATCTGCCCCAGAACAACCAGGAGAGAGATTGGAGCTGCAGGCTGTGTGGTGAGGAGGATGAGGATGATGACTTCCTCCATAATCACATGAATGATTCATCATCATCATGAATAATTCCCCTGAGAGCAGGAGGGGAAACACATGGATTATTAATGCCCTTCCTGATCATACATGATGTGGTGATCAATACCCAGCCGTGAACACTCAGAGCTTTAGAACATACACTACAGACACACAGACACACAGACACACAGACACACAGACATGCAGACAGGGAGACAGGGAGACAGGGACAGGCAGGGAGAGAGGCAGGGACACAGGCAGACACACACAAACACAGGGAGACAGGCAGGCATACAGGCAGGGTAACAGACAGACAGGGAGACAGACGGGCAGACAGACATACTGGGGAGACAGGCAGGGAGACAGACAGACAAGCAGACAGACAGACATACTGATAGGCAGACAGACAGACACACACACACACACACAGACAGACAGGGAGAGAGTTAGACAGAGAGACAGACAGGCAGGCAGACAGACATACGGACAGACAGGCAGACAGACATACTGACAGGGAGACAGGCAGGGAGACAGACAGACAAGCAGACAGACAGGCAGACAGACACACTGACAGGGAGACAGGCAGACAGACAGACAAGCAGACAGACAGGGAAACAGGTAGACAGACAGACACACACACACACACACACACACTGACAGGGAGAGAGTTAGACAGAGAGATAGACAGGCAGGCAGACAGACAGAGATAGACAGACAGGCAGGCAGGCAGGCAGAAAGACAGAGACAGACAGGTAGACGGACAGACAGACAGGCAGAAATACAGAGACAGACAGTCAGACAGGTAGACAGACAGACAGGGACATAGTTATACAGACAGACAGACTTACTTCGTATCAAACTGTATCAGGTTGGTGTCGATGGCCACCTCATCAGCAGCTGAATGAGAAACATCAGAGACTTCACTGATTTTCAATAAATTATTCATATGAGAGGACCAGTCTGCCCCATCTAGTGGGTACTGCTGCAGTCTAGTGGTCTAGACCAGTCTAGTGGGTACTGCTGCACTCTGGTGTAGACCAGTCTGGTGGTCTCAACCAGTCTAGTGGGTACTGCTGCAGTCTGGTGGTCTAGACCAGTCTAGACCAGGTAGTGGGTCGTCTCACCATCCCTGCCCAGGGGGTCCTCCAGAGGTTTGGGGTGCATTAACGTGAAGGGCAGCTCAACCGCTACGTCGCTGAAATACACATGAAGTATGAACACATGAAGTATCAACACAAGTACTACTGGTATATTTACATATATATATATATATATATATATATATATATATATATATATATATATATATATATATACGTATATATATATATATATATATATATATACGTATATATATATATACATCCTTATAGATGATGCAATGGTACCTTGCAGCAAGATCTCCGAGAATCCTGAAATGGAGAAATAATTTGATTAAAAAGACACACTGACGTAATCATCAGTGAGGTCATCAGAGGTCAGAGGTCAGAGGTGAGACCTACCCGCCCCGGGACACCACTAGCTTGACCTTGACCTTGTAGGAGACGATGATCCCCAGGACCTCCCGGTTAGCCCCGTCCCTCAGCCTGGACACACACACACACGCACGCACGCGCACGCATACACACACACACACACACACACACACGCACGCACGCGCACGCATAAACACACACACACACACACACACACGCACGCACGCGCACGCATAAACACACACACACACACACACACACGCACGCACGCGCACGCATAAACACACACACACACACGCACGCACGCGCACGCATAAACACACACACACACACACACACGCACGCACGCGCACGCATAAACACACACACGCGCACGCATACACACACACACACACGCACGCACGCGCACGCATACACACACACACACACGCACGCGCACGCATACACACACACACACGCACGTGTACGCATACACACACACACGCACGCACGCGCATGCACGCACATACACACACACACACACGCACGCG
>PIJE02001321.1:0-22500 GCA_002895965.2 Coryphaenoides rupestris
AACATAACAGTATAACATAACAGTATAACATAACAGTATAACATAACAACAGTGTAACATAACAGTATAACATAACAACAGTGTAACATAACAGTATAACATAACAGTATAACATAACAGTATAACATAACAGTGTAACATAACAACAGTGTAACATAACAGTATAACATAACAGTATAACATAACAGTATAACATAACAGTGTAACATAACAACAGTGTAACATAACAGTGTAACATAACAGTATAACATAACAGTATAACATAACAGTATAACATAACAGTATAACATAACAACAGTGTAACATAACAGTATAACATAACAGTATAACATAACAGTATAACATAACAGTATAACATAACAACAGTGTAACATAACAGTATAACATAACAGTATAACATAACAGTATAACATAACAACAGTGTAACATAACAACAGTGTAACATAACAGTATAACATAACAACAGTGTAACATAACAGTATAACATAACAGTATAACATAACAACAGTGTAACATAACAGTATAACATAACAGTATAACATAACAGTATAACATAACAACAGTGTAACATAACAGTATAACATAACAGTATAACATAACAGTATAACATAACAGTGTAACATAACAGTATAACATAACAGTATAACATAACAGTATAACATAACAGTGTAACATAACAGTATAACATAACAGTATAACATAACAGTATAACATAACAGTATAACATAACAGTATAACATAACAGTGTAACATAACAACAGTATAACATAACAACAGTGTAACATAACAGTATAACATAACAGTATAACATAACAGTGTAACATAACAGTATAACATAACAGTATAACATAACAGTATAACATAACAGTATAACATAACAGTGTAACATAACAGTATAACATAACAGTGTAACATAACAGTATAACATAACAGTATAACATAACAGTGTAACATAACAACAGTGTAACATAACAGTATAACATAACAGTGTAACATAACAACAGTGTAACATAACAGTATAACATAACAGTATAACATAACAGTATAACATAACAACAGTGTAACATAACAGTATAACATAACAGTATAACATAACAACAGTGTAACATAACAGTATAACATAACAGTATAACATAACAACAGTGTAACATAACAGTATAACATAACAGTATAACATAACAGTATAACATAACAACAGTGTAACATAACAGTATAACATAACAGTATAACATAACAGTATAACATAACAGTATAACATAACAACAGTGTAACATAACAGTATAACATAACAGTATAACATAACAGTGTAACATAACAGTATAACATAACAACAGTGTAACATAACAGTATAACATAACAGTATAACATAACAGTGTAACATAACAGTATAACATAACAACAGTGTAACATAACAGTATAACATAACAGTATAACATAACAGTGTAACATAACAACAGTATAACATAACAGTATAACATAACAGTATAACATAACAGTATAACATAACAGTGTAACATAACAGTATAACATAACAGTGTAACATAACAGTATAACATAACAGTATAACATAACAGTGTAACATAACAGTATAACATAACAGTATAACATAACAGTGTAACATAACAACAGTGTAACATAACAGTATAACATAACAGTATAACATAACAGTATAACATAACAGTGTAACATAACAGTATAACATAACAGTGTAACATAACAGTATAACATAACAGTATAACATAACAGTATAACATAACAGTATAACATAACAGTGTAACATAACAACAGTATAACATAACAGTATAACATAACAGTATAACATAACAACAGTGTAACATAACAGTATAACATAACAGTATAACATAACAGTATAACATAACAGTGTAACATAACAACAGTATAACATAACAGTATAACATAACAGTATAACATAACAGTGTAACATAACAACAGTGTAACATAACAGTATAACATAACAGTATAACATAACAGTATAACATAACAGTGTAACATAACAACAGTATAACATAACAGTATAACATAACAGTATAACATAACAGTATAACATAACAGTGTAACATAACAGTGTAACATAACAGTATAACATAACAGTATAACATAACAGTATAACATAACAGTGTAACATAACAACAGTATAACATAACAGTATAACATAACAGTATAACATAACAGTATAACATAACAGTGTAACATAACAGTATAACATAACAGTATAACATAACAGTATAACATAACAGTATAACATAACAGTGTAACATAACAACAGTGTAACATAACAGTATAACATAACAGTATAACATAACAACAGTATAACATAACAGTATAACATAACAGTATAACATAACAGTATAACATAACAGTGTAACATAACAGTATAACATAACAGTATAACATAACAGTATAACATAACAGTATAACATAACAGTATAACATAACAGTATAACATAACAGTATAACATAACAGTATAACATAACAGTGTAACATAACAGTATAACATAACAGTATAACATAACAGTATAACATAACAGTATAACATAACAACAGTGTAACATAACAGTATAACATAACAGTATAACATAACAACAGTGTAACATAACAGTATAACATAACAGTATAACATAACAGTATAACATAACAGTATAACATAACAGTATAACATAACAGTATAACATAACAGTGTAACATAACAGTATAACATAACAGTATAACATAACAGTGTAACATAACAACAGTGTAACATAACAGTATAACATAACAGTATAACATAACAACAGTATAACATAACAGTATAACATAACAGTATAACATAACAACAGTGTAACATAACAGTATAACATAACAGTATAACATAACAGTATAACATAACAACAGTGTAACATAACAGTATAACATAACAGTGTAACATAACAGTATAACATAACAACAGTGTAACATAACAGTATAACATAACAGTATAACATAACAACAGTGTAACATAACAGTATAACATAACAGTATAACATAACAACAGTGTAACATAACAGTATAACATAACAACAGTGTAACATAACAGTATAACATAACAGTATAACATAACAACAGTGTAACATAACAGTATAACATAACAGTGTAACATAACAGTATAACATAACAGTATAACATAACAACAGTGTAACATAACAGTATAACATAACAGTATAACATAACAGTATAACATAACAGTATAACATAACAACAGTGTAACATAACAGTATAACATAACAGTATAACATAACAGTATAACATAACAACAGTGTAACATAACAGTATAACATAACAACAGTGTAACATAACAGTATAACATAACAGTATAACATAACAACAGTGTAACATAACAGTATAACATAACAGTATAACATAACAGTATAACATAACAGTATAACATAACAGTATAACATAACAACAGTGTAACATAACAGTATAACATAACAGTATAACATAACAGTATAACATAACAGTGTAACATAACAACAGTGTAACATAACAGTATAACATAACAACAGTGTAACATAACAGTATAACATAACAGTGTAACATAACAGTATAACATAACAGTATAACATAACAGTATAACATAACAGTATAACATAACAACAGTGTAACATAACAGTATAACATAACAGTATAACATAACAGTATAACATAACAACAGTGTAACATAACAGTATAACATAACAGTATAACATAACAGTATAACATAACAGTATAACATAACAGTATAACATAACAGTATAACATAACAACAGTGTAACATAACAGTATAACATAACAGTATAACATAACAGTATAACATAACAGTATAACATAACAGTATAACATAACAACAGTGTAACATAACAGTATAACATAACAGTATAACATAACAGTATAACATAACAACAGTGTAACATAACAGTATAACATAACAGTATAACATAACAACAGTGTAACATAACAGTATAACATAACAACAGTGTAACATAACAGTATAACATAACAGTGTAACATAACAGTATAACATAACAGTATAACATAACAGTATAACATAACAGTGTAACATAACAGTATAACATAACAGTATAACATAACAGTATAACATAACAACAGTGTAACATAACAGTATAACATAACAGTATAACATAACAACAGTGTAACATAACAGTATAACATAACAGTATAACATAACAGTGTAACATAACAACAGTGTAACATAACAGTATAACATAACAGTATAACATAACAACAGTGTAACATAACAGTATAACATAACAGTATAACATAACAACAGTGTAACATAACAGTATAACATAACAGTATAACATAACAGTATAACATAACAACAGTGTAACATAACAGTATAACATAACAACAGTGTAACATAACAGTATAACATAACAACAGTGTAACATAACAGTATAACATAACAACAGTGTAACATAACAGTATAACATAACAGTATAACATAACAGTATAACATAACAGTATAACATAACAGTATAACATAACAGTATAACATAACAGTATAACATAACAGTGTAACATAACAGTATAACATAACAACAGTGTAACATAACAGTATAACATAACAGTATAACATAACAACAGTGTAACATAACAGTATAACATAACAACAGTGTAACATAACAGTATAACATAACAGTATAACATAACAGTATAACATAACAGTGTAACATAACAGTATAACATAACAGTGTAACATAACAGTATAACATAACAGTATAACATAACAGTATAACATAACAGTGTAACATAACAGTGTAACATAACAACAGTGTAACATAACAGTATAACATAACAGTATAACATAACAGTATAACATAACAGTATAACATAACAGTATAACATAACAGTATAACATAACAGTATAACATAACAGTATAACATAACAGTATAACATAACAGTATAACATAACAGTATAACATAACAGTGTAACATAACAGTATAACATAACAGTATAACATAACAGTATAACATAACAGTATAACATAACAGTGTAACATAACAACAGTGTAACATAACAGTATAACATAACAGTATAACATAACAGTATAACATAACAGTATAACATAACAGTATAACATAACAACAGTGTAACATAACAGTATAACATAACAGTATAACATAACAGTGTAACATAACAACAGTGTAACATAACAGTATAACATAACAGTATAACATAACAGTATAACATAACAACAGTGTAACATAACAGTATAACATAACAGTATAACATAACAGTATAACATAACAACAGTGTAACATAACAGTATAACATAACAGTATAACATAACAGTATAACATAACAACAGTGTAACATAACAGTATAACATAACAGTATAACATAACAGTATAACATAACAACAGTGTAACATAACAGTATAACATAACAGTATAACATAACAACAGTGTAACATAACAGTATAACATAACAGTATAACATAACAGTATAACATAACAGTATAACATAACAACAGTGTAACATAACAGTATAACATAACAGTATAACATAACAGTGTAACATAACAGTATAACATAACAACAGTGTAACATAACAGTATAACATAACAACAGTGTAACATAACAGTATAACATAACAGTGTAACATAACAGTATAACATAACAGTGTAACATAACAGTATAACATAACAGTATAACATAACAGTGTAACATAACAACAGTGTAACATAACAGTATAACATAACAGTATAACATAACAGTGTAACATAACAGTATAACATAACAGTATAACATAACAGTATAACATAACAACAGTGTAACATAACAGTATAACATAACAGTGTAACATAACAGTATAACATAACAGTATAACATAACAGTATAACATAACAGTATAACATAACAGTATAACATAACAACAGTGTAACATAACAGTATAACATAACAGTGTAACATAACAGTGTAACATAACAGTATAACATAACAGTGTAACATAACAGTATAACATAACAGTATAACATAACAGTATAACATAACAGTGTAACATAACAGTATAACATAACAGTGTAACATAACAGTGTAACATAACAGTATAACATAACAGTATAACATAACAACAGTGTAACATAACAGTGTAACATAACAGTATAACATAACAGTGTAACATAACAGTATAACATAACAGTATAACATAACAGTATAACATAACAACAGTGTAACATAACAGTATAACATAACAGTGTAACATAACAGTATAACATAACAGTATAACATAACAGTGTAACATAACAGTATAACATAACAGTGTAACATAACAGTGTAACATAACAGTGTAACATAACAGTATAACATAACAGTATAACATAACAACAGTGTAACATAACAGTATAACATAACAGTATAACATAACAGTGTAACATAACAGTATAACATAACAGTATAACATAACAGTATAACATAACAACAGTGTAACATAACAGTATAACATAACAGTGTAACATAACAGTATAACATAACAGTATAACATAACAGTGTAACATAACAGTATAACATAACAGTGTAACATAACAGTATAACATAACAGTATAACATAACAGTATAACATAACAGTATAACATAACAACAGTGTAACATAACAGTATAACATAACAGTATAACATAACAGTATAACATAACAACAGTGTAACATAACAGTATAACATAACAGTATAACATAACAGTATAACATAACAGTATAACATAACAGTATAACATAACAGTATAACATAACAACAGTGTAACATAACAGTATAACATAACAGTATAACATAACAACAGTGTAACATAACAGTATAACATAACAGTGTAACATAACAGTATAACATAACAGTATAACATAACAGTATAACATAACAGTATAACATAACAGTATAACATAACAACAGTGTAACATAACAGTATAACATAACAGTATAACATAACAGTATAACATAACAACAGTGTAACATAACAGTATAACATAACAGTATAACATAACAGTATAACATAACAGTATAACATAACAGTATAACATAACAGTATAACATAACAGTATAACATAACAACAGTGTAACATAACAGTATAACATAACAGTATAACATAACAGTGTAACATAACAGTATAACATAACAGTATAACATAACAGTATAACATAACAACAGTGTAACATAACAGTATAACATAACAGTGTAACATAACAGTATAACATAACAGTGTAACATAACAGTATAACATAACAGTGTAACATAACAGTATAACATAACAGTATAACATAACAACAGTGTAACATAACAGTATAACATAACAGTAACATAACAACAGTGTAACATAACAGTATAACATAACAGTATAACCCTAACTTTAACCCTAACCTTAACAGTATAACATAACAACAGTGTAACATTACAACAGTATAACATTACAACTGTGTAACATAACATTATAACATTACAACAGTGTAACATTACAACAGTATAAAATTACAACAGTGTAACATAACATTATAACAGTATAATATTATAACAGTACAACATTACAACAGTATAACGTTATAACATTACATCATTATAACATATCATTATAACATAACATCATTATAACATCCATAACCACCACACACACACCAACGACATTTTGTAATAATGGTAATGTTATAATTAGGACACCAGAACGTGTTAAACGGTGTGTTTATAACTGTGTGTTTATAATATAACTTTATTTATAACACGTGTTTATAACTGTGTGTTTATAATATAACTTTATTTATAACACGTGTTTATAACTGTGTGTTTAGAATATAACTTTATTTATAACACGTGTTTATAACTGTGTTTATAATATAACTTTATTTATAACACGTGTTTATAACTGTGTGTTTAGAATATAACTTTATTTATAACACGTGTGTTTATAACACGTGTGTTTATAACTGTGTGTTTAGAATAGAACTTTATTTATAACACGTGTGTTTATAACTGTGTTTAGAATAGAACTTTATTTATAACACGTGTTTATAACTGTGTGTTTAGAATAGAACTTTATTTATAACACGTGTGTTTATAACTGTGTGTTTATAACTGTGTGTTTAGAATAGAACTTTATTTATAACACGTGTGTTTATAACTGTGTGTTTAGAATAGAACTTTATAACACGTGTGTTTATAACTGTGTTTAGAATAGAACTTTATTTATAACACGTGTGTTTATAACTGTGTGTTTAGAATATAACTTTATTTATAACTGTGTGTTTATAACTGTGTGTTTATAACTGTGTGTTTAGAATAGAACTTTATTTATAACTGTGTGTTTAGAATAGAACTTTATTTATAACTGTGTGTTTATAACTGTGTGTTTAGAATAGAACTTTATTTATAACTGTGTGTTTATAACACGTGGTGCTGAATTCTTATTGGGGTTTTTATTTTAAAAATGTGTTGTATTCCTGAAACCCTGCGACGCGCTGAGCGACCCGCGCGATGGATTGTGGGCCCTCGGCGCTGCGCTGCTGTCACCGCTTCTCCTCCTCCTCCTCCTCCTCCTGCCGCTGCTGCCGCTGCCGCTGCTCCTCCTCCTGCTCCTCCTGCTCCTCCTCCTCCTGCTCCTCATTCGGCGGCTCGCATCGCGGTGGGTCTGGTCTGGTCTGGTCTCCCCCCTACTCCTCTCTCCCCCCCCTACCCTCCTCCCTCCTCCCTCCCCCTCCCCCCGGACGGTAGAAACATGGCCGCCCCGGTGGCGCCGAGCTCCGGTCGGCCGGACCTGTGCTCCAGCTTCGCGGTGGTGTGCGGCTTCCTGGAGCGCTACGGAGCGGCCCTGGACCTGCCGCGCATCTCCTTCCCGCTGATGGAGCGCTATCTCCGGGAGACGGCGGCAGGTGAGCCCCCCCCCCCCCAACACACACCCACGGAGGGTGGATGGGTGGACGGGTGGAGGGGTAGAGGTGGACGGGTGGAGGGGTAGAGGTGGAGAGTGGACGGGTGGAGTTGTAGAGGTGGAGGGGTGGACGGGTGGAGGGGTAGAGGTGGAGGGGTGGACGGGTGGAGGGAGGGAGCTGCGACACCTAAAAACCAGGAGGAAGGAGAAGGGGGCCTTTTACACCAGCAGTAGCATCATCATCACCCTCCTCTTCTTCACCCTCGCCAGGAGTGTGTGTGTGTGTGTGTGTGTGTGTATGACACACACACACACACACACACACACACACACACACACACACACTGCTGGGTATTATATAGTCGACTGGTCGATAGTGAAATATTGATCTCTGTGCTGTAATTGTAAAGTTTAGTGTGTGGAAGCTATGATGCAGTACTGCTGGGTGGCCACACACACACACACACTTACGATACACACACACACATACACTCAGAGGCTGCTTATAACGTGTGTGTTGTTAGTATTATTTGACATTATAACAGTGTAACATATACCATTACATACATACACATAACATAACATGATACCATGATAACATTATAACGTGGCATGATAACATAACAGTATAACATTACAACAGTGTAACAGTATAACATGACATCATTATAACATTTATAACATGACATCATTATAACATTACAACATATAATTATAACATGACATCATTATAACATTACAACATTACAACAGTATAACATTACTCTATTATAACATTATAATATGATAACATTACAACAGTATAACGTTCTAACAACACGCTGCGTAGAAGATGGGGTCTCTGTCAGCTCGGCGCATGCGCAGCACGCGTCTCATCTGTAGCCTGTAAGCTAGCTCTAACAGCTCCACGGTACATCACGTGTTGTAACACCGGTTAATAGTAACGGTGTTACAATACTAACCCTGCGGTGACGGGCTCGCTAGGCGCGGATCGACACGGGAGAGTCCTCGCTCATCTGGTCGTTCTGTTCTGATAGCAGGGAACTCAGGTAGCTAGCTAGCGAGCTAACTGGTTAGCATTAGCATCCCCGGTCACGTGATCAAGCCTCCAGAAATCAATGGGATACTTTTGATCAATATGTGTTAATAACCCCCCCAATATGTGTTAATAACCCCCAATATGTGTTAATAACCCCCGAATATATGTTAATAACCCCCCAATATGTGTTAATAACCCCCAATATGTGTTAATAACCCCCAATATGTGTTAATAATTTCTATTAAAGTCATGCTTAAATACATACTTACGCTCTGCATATGTTTATTATAAGCTGTTGCAGTAACGGTGTTACAATACTAACCCTGCGGTGACGGGCTCGCTAGGCGCGGATCGACACGGGAGAGTCCTCGCTCATCTGGTCGTTCTGTTCTGATAGCAGGGAACTCAGGTAGCTAGCTAGCGAGCTAACTGGTTAGCATTAGCATCCCCGGTCACGTGATCAAGCCTCCAGAAATCAATGGGATACTTTTGATCAATATGTGTTAATAACCCCCAATATGTGTTAATAACCCCAATATGTGTTAATAACCCCCAATATGTGTTAATAACCCCCAATATGTGTTAATAACCCCAATATGTGTTAATAACCCCAATATGTGTTAATAACCCCCAATATGTGTTAATAACCCCCAATATGTGTTAATAACCCCCCAATATGTGTTAATAACCCCCAATATGTGTTAATAACCCCCAATATGTGTTAATAATTTCTATTAAAGTCATGCTTAAATACATACTTACGCTCTGCATATGTTTATTATAGATGCTGTTGCTGTTTGTTTGTTATATATCTATATCTGTCCTATATGGGACATTATTCTCTCTTTTTGGTAGATTTCATAAATGCTTTTAGAAAATGAATTGGTTAACAATAACGGAGCTACCGTTCACTGTTTCTAGCCACACAGTGAATCATGTTGTGTTGTATTCTCAGTTCCCCAGCCCCTGGTCGATCTGCACGTTAAACTCCTCAGGAAGCTGGGGAAGTCGGTCACCACAGACCGCTGGGAGAAGTACCTGGCCAAGGTGAGGGGGGGTGGGTGTGTGTTTGATTGATTTGAGAGGGTGTTGAGGGTGCACGTTGAACGTTAGTGTGTTCATTCATGAAGCAGAGGTTTTGAAAGGAGTTAGTCAGAAATGACTGACAGTGACTGAATGACATATGAACTGTGCTGTCATGTAGTCAACTCACATATGAACGATACTAACACCAGAGTGAATGTGTCTTTAGAAGCATTAGAAGTCATTCAGGAGCAGGTAGGGCTTAGCTTGTCTTGTCCAAGGAAGCCTACTAGTAGACCTACCAGTGGAATGGACATTCAACGTTCCAAACGTGAACTAAGTGATTAACTGACCTGGTTAACCGGTTACCTGGTTACCTGGTTAACTGGTTGGTTACCTGTTTACCTGCTTACCTGCTTACCTGGTTACCTGGTTGGTTACCTGGTTAGCTGGTTACCTGGTTAACTGGTTACCTGCGTGGGCGTCTCCCCAGGTGTGCCAGGAGCTGAACAGCAGCTGGGCCTGGGAGCTGGAGCAGAGCCGCTACCTGCAGATGACCATGGAGAGCAAATCCACCATCCTCAAGGTCCCTGCACCTCCTCTACACCTCCTTGACACCTACACCTCCTCTACACCTCCTCTACACCTCCTCTAGACCTGCACCTCATCGACACCTCATCTACACCTCCTCCACACCTCCTCTACACCTACACCTCCTCCCCTCAACTTGCTGGGGTTAATGTGTACTATTAATCCCTCCCTGCAGTACCTGTGTGAGTGTATATATGTACTACATGTGTATTAATGTGTACTATTAATCCCTCCCTGCAGTACCTGTGTGAGTGTCAGTTCGACGACAACCTGAAGTTCAAGGCTCTGGTGAACGAGGAGGAGTCAGACAAGATGCGCCTGCAGCCGATTGGCCGAGACCGGCAGGGCCTGCTGTACTGGCTGCAGCTGGACCCCGAGCAGAACATCCGGCTGTACACCGAGGAGCAGGACGACCTGGACGGCTCCAGCTGGAGGTGCATCGTCAGGTACTCCCTGCTTCCTGTCCCACTTCCTGTCACATGCTTTATTCAACAATAATAATTGCACATCACAACAATACAACAATTTCCGCGAGTACGATATCAATATTTGAAATAATTACTTGATAATTGTTTCAAATAATGGGGTACCTTAATTATTTAGATTTTAGATTTGTATTAGCATTTTTGTATACATTTATATAAATGTATAGAAAATACAGTATTTTGTATCTATTTCCTTTACTGCACCAATATATAAAAACTAAAAATACAGATAATATTGCAATAATACACTTTTGTTCAACTTATATTCTATTTGATTCATGTGGTTCAGCAGGTTTTCTCCGTACTGTGTCATTGTATTATGTTTCTGTGTTGTCGTCCACTGCAGATGGATGTAATCCTCGCGCTAAGGTGTAATATCGGCATCTCTCAGTGTAATAATAATATTGGTTCCTAGTGAAGCTGAGCCACTCACCACCCACAATGCTTTGCTCCAGGTCTCGTAACGACCTGGCGGAGGCGCTGGATCTGCTGAAGGCCCAGATAGACCCCAAGCTCACCCAGACCCAGGGGGGCTCGGCCAGTGGCAGCCCAGAGAGAGAGGCCAAGGCGGACACGGGTAGGAGACTGGGGGGTGGAGGAGGGAGGGAGGGATGGATGGGTGATGGATGGGTGATGGTGGAGAGGTGATGGATGATATCCTTGCTGTCAACTTAGCAATTATGAGCACTTGAAACTTGTTCTGTTCGCCTTGCAACTATGAATGCTTGAAACCTGATTCTTATCTTTATGTACCACCAGGGATATTTATTGCTGTCTCTCTTTTGACAAATGTACTCTTTGTAAATCGCTTTGGATGTTAGCGTCTGCCAAATGCCCTAAATGTAAATGTGATGGATGGATGGATGGATGGATGATGAGGGGATGATGAATGGGTGATGGATGGATGAGGTATGGATGATGATGGATGGGGTGCTTGGCCAGTTGTCGCTGAGATTGTGAATCCCTGTGTGTTGCCCTCGCTATGTGTAACTCCATCTGTGTGTTACCCTCTCTATGTGTAGTTACTTTGTAATGATTCTATTGACTGCGGTTCCTTCAGTCCAGTTGTCCACCAGCGGAGGTTAGGAAGGTCTCAGTAGGTCCTGGATGTACAAGCAGCACTCTGTCCTAATGACGATTAGCCATGAGTCAACGACTACTCATCATTTGTTGTGACGATGTGCACATGTGTTCACACTGGGTGTGTGTGTGTGTCCCACGTGTTTATATATCCCTAATGAACGACATGGATAGCCTAGGTTAGGCTGCCACCTGGTCGAGATCCCCATACACGACAGGCCCCTCTGCGTTATCGCATGATGCTGTTCAACGCTACGAGGTAGTTCTATTCTCACAATATGCTGTCAGTCATTGGGCATATCACATTTACTTTTACATTGAGGGCATTTGTCAGACGCTTTTATCCAAAGCGACTTACAAAGAGTACATTTGTTGAAGGAGACAGCAATATATCACTGTGGTACATAAAGATAAGAATAGAGCAGGTTTCAAGCATTCATAGTTACAAGTAATAAAACTAATAGAACGAGTTTCATAATTGCTAGGTAGCCTGCATAATAGCTGGGATAAGAGCCGACATGCCATTCTGAGAGCACTACCAACATCTAAGAGCAGACAACATGCTAAACAATGCAAAGTACTATTAACAATGCCAAGACGGATTCAGTGTAACCCTGTCACCATGCGTGTGCTGTGGCGTGTTTCAGGAGGAGACGCAGAGCTGCAGAAGAAGGAAGAGGATTCTGGTGAGCGTCTAGATGACCAGAACCCATCCGCTCCGTCAGAACCTCCTAGAAGCACACAGGAAGAAACAACGACAGAACCGTCTCTGCAGCGAGGTAACAGCTGGTGATGTTGGAGATACGGTTTGCTGCTCTCTTAATAATTCTTTCAACGTATATTTTTTAAGAGTTGAGGATGCCTGAAATCCCATTTTAGCATTTTATGGCCTTTATTGACTTTGATTTGTGGTTTTACTGACAAATATACTTCGAACCTGATCTTCTGGCCCTTGTGTTTTAGATTTGATTTGATTGGTTGCTTCTAAAAACGCATTTGATTACTTCCGGTGACCTTTCATCTTCTGCTTCTTCTGTGATCAGCCACGAAGCAGGAAGAGGCGGGGCTTGTCAAACAGGAAGTGGCGACGCTCATAAACAGGAAGAGGCGGAGGTGAAACCGCAAACGGCTGACCTCGCGGCAGACAGGAAGTCGCCGGCGGCGTCGTTTCCTGTCATCGATAACCGCGTGAGCACCATCACCGCCATCATCAAACCCGAGGCCAGGGAGCCGGATGTCCCTAGCAACACCCCTAGCAACGCCGTCTCTGTCGTGATGGCGCCTGCGTCCGTCATCACCAAACAGGAAGTGAAGCGGGAGAGGAGGCGGAGCGTGCCGTGGTGAGGAGCAGCCAGCAGGCCAAGATACCGCTGAAGAAGAGGGAGCTGAAGCTGGCGGAGGGTTTCCAAGACAACCGCAACCATGGCAACCACCTCAACAACAACAGCAACAACAAAGGCAGCAGCATCATCGTGTGTAACCCCTCAGTGATCCAGAGCAAGGACGCCGGTCAGGTGACCAACTCTTCTGCGCCCCCGGTCACCTCGGGGGAGACCGCCCCCGGCTGGAACTGACCAATGGGAAGGCGGCTCTCCTGCCCCTCCCTCCTCCGCCGCCGCCGCCGCCACATAAAGAGGGAGGGCAGAACGGAGTTATCGGGGTCATAGGTCAGGTGGGGGTCATAGGTCATGTGGGGGTGATCCGCAGCCCTATGGAGCGCCACGGGGGGCGGAGTCGCAGGAGCGGAACGGGCCGGGGGTTGAGGAGGCGGGTGACGGGCCAGGGGTGGGGAGGAGGAGGTGGGAGGAGGAGAAGGAGAGGGAGGCGACCAGACAGTCGTGCTGGTGAGGAAGCCTTCCGTGGAGACGGAAGACGCACCTCCCCCGCTCCTCCTCCGCCTCCCTCGTCCTCGCCCCGCGCCCCGTCACAGGCGCCCCCCCGGGAGGTGCAGGAGAAGCACCTCCTCTCTGCCCAGGAGGAGCCCCGGAAACCCCCCGAGATAGAGGAGGAGAGGAAGACTCTTGTCTCGGATGTGGAGGCCCAGCCAGTGTCAGATGCGCCCAGGGAAGGAGAGGGAGGCTGGGCGGGAGGAGCAGGCCAAGCCGGGCTCCTGAGGTGGCTCCTCTGAACTCCAGAAGGAGGGCATCCGCTGAAGATCAAGATCCCCCCCACAAGAGGAGCAAGAAGAAGGGAGAGAGGAGAAGGAGCGGAGGCGGAGCAGGGAGGTGCCGGAGGAGGCACAGGAGCACAGGAGGAGGAGAGGAAGTCCCTCCGGAGGTCGGCCAGATCTGCAGGTACGGCGGAGTGTGTGTGTGTGTGTGGTGTGTGTGTGTGTGTGTGTGTGTGTGTGTGTGTGTGTGTGTGTGTGTGTGTGGTGTGTGTGTGTGTGTGTGTGTGTGTGTGTGTGTGTGTGTGTGTGTGTGTGTGTGTGTGTGTGTGTGATAGAGAGCGGAGTAGAGAAGAGTGCCGAGACCATAGGATTCGGTAATATAGATGAACAATGAATTTTGACAGTTTCCCTTTTTAGACGGCGTGTACATCGTCTGACAGTTTGACGGTGGACCCCCCCCCCCCCCGCCATGACCTTTCTGTTGTACCTCAGAAACGGTGGTTCGCTTTACTCTAGGGGGACAGAATCAGTGAACAGAACAAAACAAAACAATAACAGAACATAACCGAGATAAAGGCTTGTTGTATTGTGAAACAGACAGGAGCATTTTCCAAGTAAAAAAAACAAATACAGAGAATTGCTAATCTTCACGAGTTCGACCCCAGTCCCACCTTGTCCCTTGATCTAGCCCTGTGTCCGAAGCCCGCTGGAGAGCTGTCCGCTCGGATATGTCTTCGGAGATGACAAGAGAAACAAAAAAAAATACGTTTTGTATCACTCACCTCAGAATTTAAAATATTTTAGGTCTCCGTCTCGGTTCTGTTGCTGTTGAGCCCTCTGGTCATCACCCGTCGAGAGGTAGAACTCCGAATGGGCAATGCTCCCCCCGTTCAGCGACGAGATGCGGATCGCGATGGAACGGTCTGAAGCGACGATTAGTAACAGCGGTGAGCCCCCCGGCGCCCCCCCCCCCTTTATTAACCCAAACATCACAGCAGCATCATCTCACCTTCATATAGAAAATAGAACACTATATCTTACAAGAAACAGAAACATCTAATATGGTACAAGAAACATCATATAGGCCGAGTATGTACAGGCTTATGGGGACCGAACAAGGGCCTTATGGGGACCCACATAACGCTCTGGGACACACAGACTGAGTATATACAGGCTTATGTTGACCAACCCAGGGCCCCATAAGTATGTACAGGCTTATGTTGACCAACCCAGGGCCCCATAAGTATGTACAGGCTTATGTTGACCAACCAAGGGCCCCATAAGTATGTACAGGCTTATGATGACCACCTAAGGGCCCCGTATGTATGTACAGGCTTATGGGGTCCTTGGGGAATATGGGGACATCAGATCACCAGCATGCCCACTAGACTCCTTCTGGGGACCGGATCTAGTTCCTACCGTCCCTCTGAGGGCCCCGGGATGTAGGAGTTGTTCGTCTGTGTTTACACACACGTCTTAAGCGGCCATGTCTCACTTGGGCTCTCTGCATTACAAATATCAAGTTTTTGTATTAATGTGTGTTATTGTCAGGAGTATACCTCTACTAATAATAAAAAAAAACCAACATGTTTGTTCCGGTGTCATTAGTGTTAGATTAGAGTATTTAAAACCATGGAAACTAACATGGTAAGTAACCAAACAGCTGTTGGTCCGACCTGCAGAGGGCAGCATCACGAGCCGATAGAAAGGAACACCAGACACCTGGAGGCCACCTGACACGCTCACTCAGGTAAGGAGGCGGAGCTATATTACTTTATTCACCAATGTGGTCTGGTTCTAAACCACCAGGGCACCGCCATCCAACCAGGTAATCCCAACAACTCCTCGCTGTTAGCCAGACGACTCCTAGCCGCTAGCCAGGCGACTCCTCGCTGCTAGCCAGGCGACTCCTTGCTGCTAGCCAGACGCTAGTCCAGCAACGCGGCTAGCCAGATGACTCCTAGCCGCTAGCCAGATGACTCTTAGCTGCTAGCCAGATGACTCTTAGCTGCTAGCCAGACATACCTGACATCCACAGCAGTGGCCGTTGAATGGCAGACTCTTTTGTACTCTGCACACACCTGTAGGCTAACAGGTAACCACACACCTGCACTGTAGTTGTCAGGGATCAAACCTGTGACCCTTTTGTGTTTCACCACACCTCCGGCAGACTGGGGGGACAATTTAGCAAGGGCCAGCTCTCTGAGCAGGGTGGGAGAGGGGTAAGTGCTTGAGAAAGGCACCCCAGAGTCCAGGAGGTCTCCCCCGAGGAGGTCTCCCCCGAGGAGGTCTCCACCCAGGAGGGCTGGAGGGGGGTTGTGCGTGTGTGTGTTGTGCAGGTAGTGTGTGTGTGTCCATCTCAACATCTCAACTGCTCTTCCTCCTCAGGTCCACACGCTGGTTGGAGTACGCTTTGTTATGATCATGAGAGAGAGAGACTACTCTACGAGAGAAAGAGAGGGAGAGAGAGATAGAGAACTCTATGAGAGATAGAGATAGAGAGAGAACTCTACAAGAGAGAGAGAGGGAGAGAGAGAGATAGAGAGAACTCTATGAGAGAGAGAGATAGAGAGAGTACTCTACGATAGAGATAGAGAGAGAACTCTATGAGAGAGAGAGATAGAGAGAGAACTCTACGAGAGAGAGAGAGAGAGAGAGAGAGAGAGGGGGGGGGAGGGCGTGGGCAGGACAAAACAGGATCTCACTTTTGAATGTCACACACACACACCGCCTCAGAGTGTGTGTGAGTGTGTGTGTGTGTGTGTGTGTGTGTGTTCCAGTATTACGAGGACGTAGTGGGCATGGTGGTGGTGACGGCGACTGTGACAGTGAGAGTATAAACCGCGGGACCCAGCGTCCCGGCGAGCATCACGACGCCGCGCTGCTCGAGACGCCACTGGGCGGCGACGGCGAGTCCGTGTCCTTCTGCGGCGCCGAGGGCCCGTTGTGCCTGCTGAGCCGGTCCGCCCCGGGGCCACCGTCCTTGGGCGAGGCTGCGCCGCCCGGCCCAGGCTTGCCCGGCAGCCCTCTGGAGGTCCGCAGCTCGGCGGCGGCAGCGGGAGTCTCCCGAACGCCGCAGTCTTCCTCGTCAGCGGCTCCTTCGTCTTCATCACGCTCGTCGCCGCCGGCAACGCGAGACGGCTCTCTCTCCGAGGACTTCTTGCCCTTCGTCTCCTCGTCTCCCTCGTCTTCGTCCGAGTCGTCCGAGTCGATGCGGTTCAGCCTCTTGCGGACGGGCCGGTCTTCCTCCGAGGTCGACGAGTCGGAGCCCCCCGAGTCGTCCGATTGGTCGGAGTCCTCGTCCTCCTCGTCGGTGGACGGCCGCCGCTTCTTCAGCATCTGAGCGAGACGCTGGCGCCTCCTCTGGGACAGCAGCTCCCTGCGCCTCCCGCGCCCCATCTTACCCAGCTCCTCCTCCTCCTCCTCTGCTCTGCTCCGCCTCTTCATCGTCCTCTTCCTCCTCCTCCTCCTCTCCCGCTCCTCTTCCTCCTCCTCGGCCGCCACCCTCCTCCTCCTCTTCAGCCGCCTCCTCCTGTCCTCCTCCTCCTCCTCCTCGTCAGCGCGCCTCCGCTTCAACCCCTGCCGGTTCTTCCTCGGCCGCTCTTCCTCCTCCTCCTCCTCCTCCTCCTCTCCTCGCCTCCTCCTCTTGCCTCCTCCCCCGCTGCGCCGCCGCCGGCCTCCTCGCTCCTCATCTTCCTCCTCAAAGTCCTCATCGTCAGACTCCCGGGAGGAAGCAGAGGCTGATGGGAAAGAGAGAGAGAGACACAGAAAGAGAGAGAGAGACTCCTTAATGCTCCTTCCTTTATTTTGTCCATGAGTGACATCACGACACAGTTGCCATGGTAACTCACCATCGCTGTAGTCGCTGGAGAGCCTCTGTCTGCGCTGCTGGAGGCGGGGCTTGCTCTCCTTGCCCTGATTGGCCGAGGCCCGGGAGTTGTCCGACGACTCTGAGGTCTCGCGGTAGTTGACCTGCTGCCGCTGGCCCCGCCTCAAGCCCTTCCTCTTCCTGTCCGCCTCGCTGTCACTCATGTCAGACGACCAATCAGTGTCTAGAGAGGTGGAGATAGAAGACGTCACTGCTGTCCCGCTCCTCCTTCTGACTCACCCATCTCCCCCTCCTCCTGATTCACCCATCCCCTCCTCCTCCTCCTGACTCACCCATCTCCTCCTTCTCCTGACTCACCCATCTCCTCCTCCGCGTCCTCCTCCTCCTGACTCACCCATCTCCTCCACCACCTGCCCCTCTTCCACCTCCCCCGCCTTCTCCTGACTCACCCATCTTCTCCTCCACCACCTCCTCCTCCTCCTGACTCACCCATCTTCTCCTCCACCACCTCCTCCTCCTCCTGACTCACCCATCTTCTCCTCCACCACCTCCTCCTCCTCCTGACTCACCCATCTTCTCCTCCACCACCTCCTCCTCCTGACTCACCCATCTCCTCCTCCACCACCTCCTCCTCCATATTCACAGATCTCCTCCTGCTCCTGACTCACCCATCTCCTCCTCGGTCTCCGCCTCCTCCTCCTCAGAGGAGCGGGGTCTCCGGCGGCGGGGCCTCTTGGCTCGGTGCTGCTGGCTCCTCCTCCCGCGGCCCCTCCCCCGCCCCGCCCCGCGGGGGGCCAGCGGTGGCCCCCCCCGCTTGGGCCGCCGACCGCTGGCACCGCTCCCGCCGTCGCTGGCCCCATCTTCATCATCCTCACCCTCCTCGTCCTCCTCCGCCGCAAACTCCTCCTCCTCGGAGCTGGCGGGAGCAGAAAGAACAGGACAGGTAAGCTCTTAGCACACCTTTCTTAACGAGCTGCTTCTCCTGATTGGATGAGATGCTGCGGGCGTGTTGCTATGGATACACAGTCGCTGTGTGTGTGTGTGTTACCTGTTGCTCAGCAGGAACTCGTCCTCGCTCTCCGCCGCCGTGCTGTCGCTCTCCAGGTCGTTGAGTCTCCGCCTCTTCCTGCTCCTGGCCAAGCGCGCCTGGCTTTTGATTGGCCGATCGCTCTCCTTGCCCTCCTCTGATAGGATGGTGTTGATGTCTTTACCACGCCCCGCCCCCGCTGCAGAAAAGACATACATGTCATTATTATTATTATTATTATTATTATTATTATTATAATAATAATAATAGTCTTTATTTTGTTAGAACGAACCCGTCATGCTAGGATTATAAGAGATTCCTGCTCGATTCATTTCAGAAAAGAAATCACATCAACATCAACTCTGCTTCCATGAAACGTGAGAAACTTGGACCATGAAGAACCATGAGGTCATCTTCCAGAACCATGAGGTCCTCTTCCAGAACCATGAGGTCATCTTCCAGAACCATGAGGTCATCTTCCAGATTCATCCTCTGCAATCCTTTGACCCATCCTAGCTAGGAGCTAGGAGTGTATGAGGAGTCCTCACCTTCTCCATAGACGTCTTCCACATCCTCCTCTATCGCCTCATCGATGGCGTCGTCAAAGTCGTCGAACCTGCCAGGAGATTATCATGATGTTCATGAAATAACGATGATAAACGATGTACTCTTTGGACAGGAAGGAGTACACCACACTGGTCTGTAGCTCCACCCACCTACAGCTGAGCACTTCCTGTTTGTAGTCCCACCCACCTGTAGCTGATGCACTTCCTGGTCCTGGTTGACCTCCGACCCAGGTTCTTGCTGCTCTTCTTGGAGTCTTTCTTCTTCTCTGACTTCTCTGCCGTGGGCTCCACGTCTCCCTCCTGAACACAAGAGCAGAGGGTGAGCCACAGACAGGTTGACCTCCTGGAGTGTTGAGAGACAGACAGGAAGAGGAGAGGAGAGAGAGAGACAGGAACAGTAGAGGAGAGAGAGAGAGACAGGAACAGTAGAGGAGAGAGAGAGACAGGAACAGTAGAGGAGAGAGAGAGAGACAGGAACAGTAGAGCAGAGAGAGAGACAGGAACAGTAGAGGAGAGAGACAGGAACAGTAGAGGAGAGAGAGACAGGAACAGTAGAGGAGAGAGAGAGACAGGAACAGTAGAGCAGAGAGAGAGACAGGAACAGTAGAGGAGAGAGAGAGAGAGAGAGACAGGAACAGTAGAGGAGAGAGAGAGAGACAGGAACAGTAGAGGAGAGAGAGAGAGACAGGAACAGTAGAGGAGAGAGAGAGAGACAGGAACAGTAGAGGAGAGAGAGAGAGACAGGAACAGTAGAGGAGAGAGAGAGAGACAGGAACAGTAGAGGAGAGAGAGAGACAGGAACAGTAGAGCAGAGAGAGAGACAGGAACAGTAGAGGAGAGAGAGAGACAGGAACAGTAGAGGAGAGAGAGAGAGACAGGAACAGTAGAGGAGAGAGAGAGAGACAGGAACAGTAGAGGAGAGAGAGACAGGAACGGTAGAGGAGAGAGAGAGACAGGAACAGTAGAGCAGAGAGAGAGACAGGAACAGTAGAGGGGAGAGAGATACATGAACAGTAGAGGAGAGAGAGACAGGACAGTGAGATCTTACTGGGATGATGTTCTCCACACTGATTCCCACGTAGACCAGTCTCTCCTTCCTGTGGACCGCGGGGACGAGAGACATTATGCTCACGTTCATCGCTTACCCGTCAGTGTGTGTGTGTGTGTGTGTGTGTGTGTGTGTGTGTGTGTGTGTGTGTACCTCCTCAGAGCTCTCTCTCTCTTCTTCAGGTTGCTGTCGAGGTTGAGGAGCTGCTCCTCCAGCCGCTCACACAGCAGCTTCTACACACACACAGCCAATCAGAGACCGGTTAAACCAGCCAACCAGAGACCAGAGAAATAAGCCAATCAAGAGACCGGATAAACCAGCCAATCAGAGACCAGAAGAAGCAACCAATCAGAGACACAGAGCTTACGTGTTGGCAGGGGGGGCAGTACCACTCTCCGTCTGGGATGAGCATGAGGGGCGGCCTCAGACACGCCGTGTGGTAACCACTGTCACAGGAGTCACACAGCAGGATCTGACACACACACACACCACACACACACACACACACACACACACACACACACACACACACACACACACACACACCACACACACACACACACACACACACACACACACACACACAACACACACACACACACACAAATCAATAACCCACAAATACACACACACAATAACAGACAAACACACACACACACACAATACCCAAACACACACACACACACAACACACACACACACACACACACACACACACACACACACACTCTTCCTCCCTCTCTAGAGTTATCCTCTCTCACTCTAGATCTATTCTCTCTCTCTCTAGATCTATCCTCTCTCTCACACGCTCTCTAGA
>PIJE02001321.1:25000-30000 GCA_002895965.2 Coryphaenoides rupestris
GACTTAATGAAACAGATTCAAACTGACTTAATGAAACAGATTCAAACTGACTTAATGAAACAGATTCAAACTGACTCCATGAAACAGATTCAAACTGACTCCATGAAACAGATTCAAACTGACTTAGTGAAACAGACTCAAACTGACTTAATGAAACAAGACTCAAACTGACTTAATGAAACTAATTCAAACTGACTTAATGAAACTAATTCAAACTGACTTAATGAAACAGATTCAAACTGACTTAATGAAACAAATTCAAACTGACTTAATGAAACAGATTCAAACTGACTTAATGAAACAAATTCAAACTGACTCAATGAAACAAGACTCAAACTGACTTAATGAAACAAATTCAAACTGACTTAATGAAACAGATTCAAACTGACTTAATGAAACAGACTCAAACTGACTCAATGAAACAGATTCAAACTGACTTAATGAAACAGATTCAAACTGACTTAGTGAAACAGATTCAAACTGACTTAATGAAACAGATTCAAACTGACTTAATGAAACAGACTCAAACTGACTTAATGAAACAGATTCAAACTGACTCAATGAAACAGATTCAAACTGACTTAATGAAACAGATTCAAACTGACTTAATGAAACAGATTCAAACTGACTTAATGAAACAGACTCAAACTGACTTAATGAAACAGATTCAAACTGACTTAATGAAACAGACTCAAACTGACTTAATGAAACAGATTCAAACTGAGTTAGTGAAACAGACTCAAACTGACTGAATGAAACAGATTCAAACTGACTCCATGAAACAGATTCAAACTGACTCCATGAAACAGATTCAAACTGACTTAGTGAAACAAATTCAAACTGACTTAATGAAACAAGACTCAAACGGACTCAATGAAACAAGACTCAAACTGACTTAATGAAACAAATTCAAACTGACTTAATGAAACAAATTCAAACTGACTTAATGAAACAAGACTCAAACTGACTTAATGAGACAAGACTCAAACTGACTTAATGAAACAAGACTCAAACTGACTTAATGAAACAGATTCAAACTGACTTAATGAAACAGATTCAAACTGACTTAATGAAACAGATTCAAACTGACTTAATGAAACAGATTCAAACTGACTTAATGAAACAAATTCAAACTGACTTAATGAAACAGACTCAAACTGACTTCATGAGACAAGACTCAAACTGACTTCATGAAACAAGACTCAAACTGACTTAATGAAACAGATTCAAACTGACTCAATGAAACAAGACTCAAACTGACTTAATGAAACAATTCAAACTGACTTAATGAAACAGACTCAAACTGACTTAATGAAACAGATTCAAACTGACTTAATGAGACAAGACTCAAACTGACTTAATGAAACAAGACTCAAACTGACTTAATGAAACAGACTCAAACTGACTTAATGAAACAGATTCAAACTGACTTAATGAAACAAATTCAAACTGACTCAATGAAACAAGACTCAAACTGACTTAATGAAACAAGACTCAAACTGACTTAATGAAACAGATTCAAACTGACTTAATGAAACAGATTCAAACTGACTTAATGAAACAGATTCAAACTGACTTAATGAAACACCGACTTAATGAAACAGACAGAATTGGTGAAACTGACTTTTGTTCACTCAAACTGGGTGAATGAACAGCCTCAATGAACAGTTTGAGTCCGTTATTTTAAAGTAACATCCTCAAACTAGTTGTTTGTGACCAAGGATGATACCAGAAGAGACGTAAAAATGTAGTAAAAAATAATAATATTACAGCTGTAATGAAATCCACATACAAATGAATTGTAAATATGGACCGTCACACACACACACACACACACACACACACACACACACACACACACACACACACACACACACACACACACACACACACACACACACACACACACACACACACACACACACACACACACACACACACACACACACACACTCCGCCGTACCTGCAGATCCTGGCCGACCTCCGGAGGGACCTTCCCTCCTCCTCCTCCTGTGCCTCCTGTGCCTCCTCCGGCACCTCCTCCTGCTCCGCCTCCCGCTCCTTCTCCTCTCTCCCCTTCTTCTTGCTCCTCTTGTGGGGGGGGATCTTGATCTTCAGCCGGATGCCCTCCTTCTGGAGTTCAGAGGAGGCCACCTCCAGGAGCCCCGGCTTGGCCTGCTCCTCCCGCCCAGCCTCCCTCTCCTTCCCCTGGGCGGCATCTGACACTGGCTGGGCCTCCACATCCGAGACAAGAGTCTTCCTCTCCTCCTCTATCTCGGGGGGTTTCCGGGGCTCCTCCTGGGCAGAGAGGAGGTGCTTCTCCTGCACCTCCCCGGGGGGGGCGCCTGCGACGGGGCGCGGGGGCGAGGACGAGGGAGGCGGAGGAGGAGGCGGGGGAGGTGCGTCTTCCGTCTCCACGGAAGGCTTCCTCACCAGCACCGACTGTCTGGTCGCCTCCCTCTCCTTCTCCTCCTCCCACCTCCTCCTCCCCACCCCTGGCCCGTCACCCGCCTCCTCAACCCCCGGCCCGTTCCGCTCCTGCGACTCCGCCCCCCGGTGGCGCTCCATAGGGCTGCGGATCACCCCCACATGACCTATGACCCCCACCTGACCTATGACCCCGATAACTCCGTTCTGCCCTCCCTCTTTATGTGGCGGCGGCGGCGGCAGAGGAGGGAGGGGCAGGAGAGCCGCCTTCCCATTGGTCAGTTCCAGCCGGGGGGCGGTCTCCCCCGAGGTGACCGGGGGCGCAGAAGAGTTGGTCACCTGACCGGCGTCCTTGCTCTGGATCACTGAGGGGTTACACACGATGATGCTGCTGCCTTTGTTGTTGCTGTTGTTGTTGAGGTGGTTGCCATGGTTGCGGTTGTCTTGGAAACCCTCCGCCAGCTTCAGCTCCCTCTTCTTCAGCGGTATCTTGGCCTGCTGGCTGCTCCTCACCACGGCACGCTCCGCCTCCTCCTCCCGCTTCACTTCCTGTTTGGTGATGACGGACGCAGGCGCCATCACGACAGAGACGGCGTTGCTAGGGGTGTTGCTAGGGACATCCGGCTCCCTGGCCTCGGGTTTGATGATGGCGGTGATGGTGCTCACGCGGTTATCGATGACAGGAAACGACGCCGCCGGCGACTTCCTGTCTGCCGCGAGGTCAGCCGTTTGCGGTTTCACCTCCGCCTCTTCCTGTTTGATGAGCGTCGCCACTTCCTGTTTGACAAGCCCCGCCTCTTCCTGCTTCGTGGCTGATCACAGAAGAAGCAGAAGATGAAAGGTCACCGGAAGTAATCAAATGCGTTTTTAGAAGCAACCAATCAAATCAAAATCTAAAACACAAGGGCCAGAAGATCAGGTTCGAAGTATATTTGTCAGTAAAACCACAAATCAAAGTCAATAAAGGCCATAAAATGCTAAAATGGGATTTCAGGCATCCTCAACTCTTAAAAAATATACGTTGAAAAGAATTATTAAGAAGAGCAGCAAACCGTATCTCCAACATCACCAGCTGTTACCTCGCTGCAGAGACGGTTCTGTCGTTGTTTCTTCCTGTGTGCTTCTAGGAGGTTCTGACGGAGCGGATGGGTTCTGGTCATCTAGACGCTCACCAGAATCCTCTTCCTTCTTCTGCAGCTCTGCGTCTCCTCCTGAAACACGCCACAGCACACGCATGGTGACAGGGTTACACTGAATCCGTCTTGGCATTGTTAATAGTACTTTGCATTGTTTAGCATGTTGTCTGCTCTTAGATGTTGGTAGTGCTCTCAGAATGGCATGTCGGCTCTTATCCCAGCTATTATGCAGGCTACCTAGCAATTATGAAACTCGTTCTATTAGTTTTATTACTTGTAACTATGAATGCTTGAAACCTGCTCTATTCTTATCTTTATGTACCACAGTGATATATTGCTGTCTCCTTCAACAAATGTACTCTTTGTAAGTCGCTTTGGATAAAAGCGTCTGACAAATGCCCTCAATGTAAAAGTAAATGTGATATGCCCAATGACTGACAGCATATTGTGAGAATAGAACTACCTCGTAGCGTTGAACAGCATCATGCGATAACGCAGAGGGGCCTGTCGTGTATGGGGATCTCGACCAGGTGGCAGCCTAACCTAGGCTATCCATGTCGTTCATTAGGGATATATAAACACGTGGGACACACACACACACCCAGTGTGAACACATGTGCACATCGTCACAACAAATGATGAGTAGTCGTTGACTCATGGCTAATCGTCATTAGGACAGAGTGCTGCTTGTACATCCAGGACCTACTGAGACCTTCCTAACCTCCGCTGGTGGACAACTGGACTGAAGGAACCGCAGTCAATAGAATCATTACAAAGTAACTACACATAGAGAGGGTAACACACAGATGGAGTTACACATAGCGAGGGCAACACACAGGGATTCACAATCTCAGCGACAACTGGCCAAGCACCCCATCCATCATCATCCATACCTCATCCATCCATCACCCATTCATCATCCCCTCATCATCCATCCATCCATCCATCCATCACATTTACATTTAGGGCATTTGGCAGACGCTAACATCCAAAGCGATTTACAAAGAGTACATTTGTCAAAAGAGAGACAGCAATAAATATCCCTGGTGGTACATAAAGATAAGAATCAGGTTTCAAGCATTCATAGTTGCAAGGCGAACAGAACAAGTTTCAAGTGCTCATAATTGCTAAGTTGACAGCAAGGATATCATCCATCACCTCTCCACCATCACCCATCCATCACCCATCCATCCCTCCCTCCCTCCTCCACCCCCCAGTCTCCTACCCGTGTCCGCCTTGGCCTCTCTCTCTGGGCTGCCACTGGCCGAGCCCCCCTGGGTCTGGGTGAGCTTGGGGTCTATCTGGGCCTTCAGCAGATCCAGCGCCTCCGCCAGGTCGTTACGAGACCTGGAGCAAAGCATTGTGGGTGGTGAGTGGCTCAGCTTCACTAGGAACCAATATTATTATTACACTGAGAGATGCCGATATTACACCTTA